>CM077159.1:21235000-21378151 GCA_039583875.1 Platanthera guangdongensis
AACCGAGTAACAAGCCCAACCGTTCAAAGTCTATCTCTCAACTACCATCGTCGTGATGAATGACGAGCCCGTAGGTAAATCTCTCGGGAATGAGAACTGAGGACCAAGCCCAACCGTTCAAAGTCTATCTCTTAACTCCCATCGGTGTGATAACTGGCGAGCTCGTAGACCTGTCACACTATCCTTAACCTAGTATTATGACATCGTGTGTCAACTCACAACAGATGCCAATTCACATGGCCTTGCCATCAACCGTCCAAGGGCTCCAACCGAGTCTCTTTTCATCATTACCAATCCAGCGCGGTAAAATATCCACGCACTTACACCCTTTCACATTTCTATGCTCCCAAGCATTTAATGGTTCAACATCAACACTGGTGGCAAGCCACCTTGAACAACATACTTCATGGTCGTGAGATTTATCTCATCTGATTCCTTCCTTATAATCAATCATTCACAAACAATTAGGCCTTGAGATTTATCTCATCTGATTTCTTCCTTAAAATCAATCATTCACAAACAATTAGGCTTTCATATATTTATCACAACAATATATTAACTCTCAGCGTATGTGATGAAAAACCTTAGTGTTATGGTGAATAGTCAAGACGAGCATTCCCAAGGGCACGACACTCGACATGATATGGAAATACACTCACACCGCACATCCTTCGGCACGCCCTATGTATAATATGAACCCCACAAACTATTTTATTTTCAGAAAAAAATATAGCATAATCACACATTTGTATTTTACTTATCTGTTTGCAAGCATCCACATGTGATAGGTTAGTGAGTATGAGTTCACCCCATCACAGTTCACCACATGAACACCCTCAAGAGGTAAAACTCTGAGATGCGTCCAGTTAAGCTTGGTCAATCGAGTCGTGGAAACGAAGGGAATGAAACACCCCCGTAGTTTATACCTTTTGCACACCAAATGACGACGTTAGCCGAAAGCATAATATCTAGTGCGAGAAATATTGAAAAACCTTAATGTTGGGGTGAATAGTCTAAACGAGCATTCCATTAGACCCCTTCAAGAAACCAAACACCATTACTTAGAAAGGTGTACACTTATGAGAAATCCTCTATTTGAGGATTACGAGTCAACTTACACCCACTCCCAAGAGTCTCATAAAGGAGATCTTTACAATACTTTGATGTTTATTATCAATCACAGAACATCACTTCCAAGAATCATGTTGATACATTTATATGATCTCATTATGCTAGATACAATCCGTATGATAACTATCATCGTTCTTGTCGAGCACTCGAATATATCTTATTGATCCTTTGACACATTATTATGATGATTGAGTTCTGTATCACTCCGGTTACCATAATAATGTGTCGAAGAAAAATGCATGCCCTTGCGATAAATGTGCGCCACGGCGAAAAATGCGCGCCCGAGCGTAAAATTCACAGAAGGGCGAAAAATGCGAGCCCCGACAAAAATTGTGTGTATCGTACAGGCAAAAAATGCACGTTCGTCAAACAAATGTGCACCAGATAAGAAAGAGCATGGACGGGAGGAAAAAAAGCGAATGATAGGAAAATGCGCACCGAAAAATAAATGCCCGTCCGGACAAAAATGAGCAGAAAATTCTATGTCCCGGTAAAAATGCACGCTCAGACAAATAATGTACCCCCAGGCAAAAAAATACGTCCTGAAGAAAAATGCATGTATATGCGAAAATTGCGCGTACATGCAAAAAATATGTGTTCAACAAGCAAGTGAGCACCAGATAAATAAGAAATAGCGTGGCCAGGGGGAAATTACGCGAATGAGAGGAAAATGCGCTACAGGAAATAAATGGGCGTCCGGACAAATACTGACAAAAAATTCTACGCCCCGACGAAAAAATGCACGCTCAGGCAAATAATATGCCCTCGAGCAAAAGAATACGTATGACGTCAAAAATTGCGTAGCCACGCAAAAATTATTCAGGGTGGCAAATAAATCCCTCTCGGACAATAAATTTGCGGTCGTGCAATAAATAAGTATCTGCGGGAGAAATTCCTGTCTGACCCGAAAAGACACGCACTAGGGAAATTTGATATTGAAGGTTTGGATTACAAGTCGAATAATGCGCGGGGAGGCGCTAGACATGCTGCACATTTTTAAGCTTTTAGAGGTTTTGCACTCTTTGAGGCTCATTTTTTTGTGTATTTGAATTACATACTGGTAGAGGGAAGAAAATTTGATTGCTCTGTAGTGCTTGTTATGCATGATATGCCTTTGCTTAGATCTTATGTCATGCCCCCAAATTTTCTTCTTTATATTGTGCGATGCATATGTGATTATTCTTGTGCATCAATCCTCCAAAACATTCATGCCTTGCGGAGCTCTTTTCTCCTATCTAGTGCTCGGTCTTTTTGGCTCTTGTTGTGTTGACATCGGGGCTTGCATATGTGGGTTGTTTTGAGACCGTTTGTGGCATATGAGTTGCATTCAATAATGCTCACTTTGTTTGGTGTACCTTCAGTATTGCTGATCAATATTAAAAGCATGTGTTTCATTTTGTTGGCCACAAGTCACTATGGATGTGGTGTGTCTGTCATGTTGCTTGGATTTTGATCCAATTCTCAATCTTGGCATTGAATTTGAAGAAAGATTGATCATTGCCTCCTATTTCAATGCAAAAAGAGGCAATGGTTGGCATTACAATTATTATTTGATCAGCTATTTGGTGAGACGTATTTGCCTACCCAAACATCCAGTCTGCGGGTTGCTGGTCCATAACTATGCATGATGTTGTTATATGAAGCAGCAAATTAAAAGCATATTTGGTGTCATTGTAATCTTGTTAATGTGAGTTATTTTGGAGGCAAACTTGCCTCTTAACCGGTACAACCATGATTTCTCCCTTCCTTTCGCCTGCTTGATGGTGAATGGTTGGGCTGCTTTTATGTTGTGTTGAGGTTGTGCTGCCTGGTTGATCCTGCCAGTAGTCATATGCTTGTCTTAAAGATTATGCCAAGCATGTGTAAGTAAGAACTATTTCAGACTGTGAAACTGCTAATGGCTCATTAAATCAGTTATAGTTTGTTTGATGGTACGTGCTACTCAGATAACCGTAGTAATTCTAGTGCTAATATGTACACCAAATCCCCGACTTTTGGAAGGGACGCATTTATTAGGTAAAAGGTCGACGTAGGTTTTGCCTGTTGCCCTGATGATTCATGATAACTTGTCAGATCGCATGACATTTTGTGCCGGCGATGCATCATTCGAATATCTGCCCTATCAACTTTTGATGGTAGGATAGTGGCCTACCATGGTGGTGACGGGTGACGGAGAATTAGGGTTCGATTCCGGAGAGGGAGCCTGAGAAACGGCTACCACATCCAAGGAAGGTAGTAGGAGCACAAATTACCCAATCCTAATACAGGGAGGTAGTGACAATAAATAACAATACTGGGCTCTTTGAGTCTGGTGATTAGAATGAGTACAATCTAAATCCCTTAGCGGGGATCCATTGGAGGGCAAGTCTGGTGCCGGCAACTGCGCTAATTCCAGCTCCAATAGCGTATATTGAATTTGTTGCAGTTAAAAAGCTCGTAGTTGGACTTTGGGTTAGGTCTGTTGAAATTTGTGAAGTGAAAGTGGTTGATGGGCAGGCTGGGCGGCCTGAGCGGACAGAGTCCGCGGACTGGGCAGACAGCGCGGACTGTGCGGGCTGCTGTTATGTGGTCTGGTGATAGGACTGGTTGGACCTGGCTCTTGTTGAGCGGCCTGAGTGGTCTGTGTCCATGGCATGGGCGGGCTGTTGGTTGCGTTCTGGGTGCTAGCTAGGATGTTCTTGGGGAGCGGTTTGTGCGGCCTAGTGTGCGGGTTGTGCAGTCTGCTATGAGGACTGGTTGGTCTATGGTAAAGGACATCGGGCTTCAAGCAAAGAGGACTGAGCGGACTGCGATATGCGGACTGCAAGCAGTGCTTGGTTGATCAGTGGCTTTGCGGGTTTGCAAGCTTGAGTTAACAGGCTGGTTCTGTGCTCTATCCGCATGAGGAGTGGCGGACTGGCTAGTCTGCGGTGTCCGCTGTTACGGACTGACCTTAGGAGTTTGGATGTGGCCTTGCCGAGCTCTGGTAGTTCAGTAGTGTTGTTGCTGTGGAGGACTGGTGTTTGGAGTCCGGCAGATGGCCGTTGCGTTGGGCAGATGTGCAAGTAGCTTGTGGACTGCCTTACTCTGGCGAGGTGTTGGCGGTCTGTGTTCTGGTTGTTTGGCAGATGGAGCTATGTCCGCTGAGCTCGCGCTAGGTCTTTTGGTGTTTTACTGGACTTGGTCACATTCTGTGACAAGACAAGTGTGTCCGTTGTATTATCCAAGTCCGCTGTTGACCGAGCGGACTGCCCTTGGTCGTGGACTTGTGGCTGATAGAGGTGTTGCTCTGGTGGTGTGCGGACTGCCTCTTGTATAAGCAGATAGTCACTGAAGGGGATGTTGCTGTCCTGCGGTGTTTGCGGGCTCTGCGGGCTGGTGCCTTGTCCGCATAGCTTGTGCAGACTGATGAGAGTTCACCTATAGGTGCATCGATTTTCTCCTGGCGGTTTGTTCCTTGGAATCCGGCTAAGTCCTTGCGGACTCGGCGGACGGGTGTTTAGTTAGCGCGCGGGCTGGGGCAGTGTCTCTATCCACTAGGGAGGTGACCACACTCCTCATCTCGTCTATAAATAGAACCCCCCGACACGTCTACAGTAACTGAGTGAACAGTAAGTGGGGGCTCGGTCAAAGTGCTGCGGTCTCAGTTTTTCTGTCCGCGCGGATTGAATCAGAGTTAACTGTTGTTGTGTGCAGGTCGCGCGGTTAGCTTCAAGGAGCCAGGAGTTTGGCTTTGACTTCGGTCAAGTACTTGGAAGTGTGCGGTCTTTGCGGTTTCAATAGGTCGCTCTGCGGCTTGTCAGTTCTCTGCTTCAGCTTTGCCAAGTTCCAATAACCTGTCTGCCGGTCTCAGGCGGTCTGTTCTTCAGTTCATCAGCAGTACGTGAATAACGGAGTGTCCGCGCAGCCTTGCGGTCTCAGGCGGACTCCATGTTATATTCGGTGTGTAGCAGCTAGAGTTCGGGCGGTTTCAACGACTAGGCGGACGCGGCGGTCTCGGTGGTCTGCAATTCTGTTCGCGCGGCTTGTTTTGGGCTTCCTGTTTTGTAGCTTGTGTACTGGCGAAATCATGTCTCGCCACGTATGTCTTGCCTTGTAAAGAAGTTAATGAATAAGAGCTGCTTGTTCTTCCATGTGCATGTTGTGTTATGTGTGGCTCCTTGAGATTTTCGCTAGATCAAAGTGTGAACTGGGTAGTGCCGAGAATATTAATTTGGCTTTGGGCTATCTTGCTAGCCACTTTGAGAAAATTCAACATGGTATCAGAGCTAGGTTCAGTTGCTTGAGCGGTGTTCAACCAGTGTTGTTGCTCTGTGCTTGAGTGGTGAGCAACCTGTGTTGGTGCTCTGTGCTTCTGAAGGCTTAACCAATCAGTTGTTACAATGGAAGAAGCTATGCAAGGGGTCTTGGCATTGAACTATTGACCACGACTAACTACAAAAAGTGGAAGTCATGCATGAAGAGTTATCTTCTTGGTGAGGAGCTATGAGAGGTCGTCAGTGGTGACGACAGACAGGAAGTGACTACTGCTTTCGGAACTACTGAGCAGGTGAGGCTCTGAAGAAAAACCAATGCTAAGGCGGAGTTTGTTCTCAAGAGAGCTGTGTCACCAGAGCTGTTTGATCACATCATTGGATGTGAATCAGCTGCTGATATTTGGACAACTATTAATGAGTTGTTCAATAGGAAGAACGTGGCGAGGCTTCAGTTCTTGGAAAATGAGTTGGCAAGGGCAACTCAAGGAGACCTGACCATCTCAAAATTCTTTCTGAAGATGAAGAGCTTGTGTGCTGAGCTGTCAGCTCTTGATCCTGATGTGTAACGTCCTGAATCGCACTAGGCCCCTCGTGCGTGTTTTGAGTCAGGAGAGCTGACTAGGGTTCTTGGAGAGTGTTGACAACAGGGCAGCACATGTGAAAAGGAGGAGAAATTAGAGAAGCATGAGACACGGGTAGAGACACGGGCGTGTCCCTACCCGTGTGCGTGTGCGTCGAGTTGAACTCGATGAGGTATGTCGAGATCGGCGAGCTGTGTCGACATGATGTGACACAGGTACCGACACGGGCGTGTCTTTACCCGTGTGTGTCGAGTTACACTCGACAGGGCGTGTCGAGACTGATGAGCTGTGTCGACACCATATGACACGGGTAGCGATACGGGCGTGTCCCTACCCGTGTGTGTCGAGTTGCACTCGACGAGAGGTGTCGAGATCGATGAACTATGCGTCGACTTCGACAAATTAACATGACACGGGTAGAGACACGGGCGTGTCCCTACCCGTGTGCTCCAGTCGATGATTTTGATCGAGATCGATGAACTATTGAGATCGTCGAAATGTATCCCGAGAAGGACACGACCAGGGAACACGGCCGTGTCCTGTGGACACGCGTAAGGACACGGTCGTGTCCATACCCGTGTCACTTTTTGTATATAAGGGAAGAGAAAACCCTAGATGTTTTCATGCTCATTTCATTCCCTATTTCCTGTGAGAACTCCTGGTGAGAGAGAAAACTGCTGGAGCAAGTTCTACAGGAGAAAATCTGCCATCACCGTGAAGGAGAAGATGCCGCCAAGGAGAATTACGATATCCATGGCCGGAAATGGAGGAACCGCTGGAATAGATGTGAGTTTCCTACCCTATCCCTTGGTGCTAGATCTATAGTTATTTTCCTAGGAGAGACATCGGCTCAAGAGAGTCTTGATGGAGAGAAGAAGTCTTCTAGGTTTGGCCATGCTAGGACTTGTGTTCTAGGTTTTAGATCTCTTCAACCACTCTCTTCTTCTATGTGATGATGGGTGATGGTTTCGTGAAGAGTGTTGGCCTCATGAGGTTGAATAAGGGTGGAGGAAATTCTGGAATGATTTGGGAAGATCGCCTTGAGGAGGAAGAGGAACCGATGCCGTTCATTCCGTCTTAAGATGCGTGCAGAATATGTATTCTGCGCGCAGCAACCTTAGTGGTCATTTTTAGGTGTGATATAGCCAGATCTGGGCTTTCGGCTAAACAAAAAAGTTGAAGCCCTTGAAAATACCTTTCCAACGAATGGTTGCACTACTTCAGGCGAAGTCTGTAGCCACAGGAAAGTCTAAATGAAAATGGTGTTCAACAATTCCTGCATGCAGAAATTGTGTTCTGTATGCAGCGGACTTCAAGTCCGATTTCAAATAGGATAATGTCAAAATTGGGTTGAGCTCTGAATACGAACGTTGTGGCCCACGGAAAGACCTTTCCATCGTGTGGTTACATGTCTTCACCGGATTCCTGTAGCTTCAAAAATCTCCGGTCGAAGCTGCTGTCCAGATTCAATCTGCACCTAAATTCTGGGCTTTTATAAGATGAGTTTAGATTCGGTGGAAGTTTTATTGCAAGTTACTTGGCTTGGATGAACCTTTATGATTAATCATTTGTTGCATGATTGACGAAGCTTGTTAATTAGATTTCATATAATCAAATTGTGAAGCAATCTTATTTAAACGAATTGACTTGATAAGAATTGAATGATTGTTATTTGTGCGCATCATATATAATATGTCGTTAACATATGGAAAGTGTGATGGATCTTTACATGCGCATCATGTTCATAACAGGTTAGTACTTTTGGAAAGATTTGTAAATCTTTATATGCGTAACATGTTATATTATGTTGTCATCATTTGGGAGTCATATAAAAGAATAAATCATGGTCATGAGTATGTTTGATTAATAAATTGAGTTTAGTAGTCCAATACTTAAAGCGTCGTCTCCATACGGGTAGTATTGTGAAGGGATGTTGGTGCGGTGTTGACTGTCACTTGTTTGGTTGAGTTGTGATAATGTATGGATGGAAGGTTGGGCTGCGTCCTCATGCTTACTTCCGAGGCCCCTTCCTTGTTATGTTGATGTGGCATTTACATGTGGTGTGAGTCGACACGCGGTGTCGTAATCCTGGGTTAAAGATGGTGTGGCAGGTCTACGGGCTCGCCAGTCGTCACACCGACGGGAGTCGACAGTTAGACTTTAGGCGGTTGGGCTGTGTCCTCGGTGTTCACGTCCCGGGGCCCCTTCCGTGCCAAGTGAACGGTTGGGCTGTGTCCTCGTGCTTACTTCTGAGGCCCCTTCCGGGTCACACAAGAACAGTTTGGGTTGTGTTCTTGGTGCACATCTACCCAAGACCCCGCTGGGACATAGTACGCATGGGCTCCGCTATTGTGTTCTTAGCGTTGAGCCGTACGGAGGCCTAGGTGAAGTAGTGTGGATACCCGCCTAGTAGTAGAAGTGCCCGTTCTACTGTCACCGCCTGGCCACGGCGGCTGATGCCTGAGAGGTTAGCTACCTGCTCGAAAAGTGGGAAATATAGTTTGTATCGACATAGCAATTGCATGGTTGTGATCATGGGTGAGTCATTGCATAGCATTCATAGCATCTCATAACATTGCACAACAAGATCCTCATCATATAAGTTTGTATGGGCACTCTTATACGATGAGTTACCTTTATGTAACCCAATCCTTAACTTATAAGTTAAGTTACTTACCTGCTGTTACTTATACATGTTAGTTTGTTGTAGCTCTTAAATATTTTCTAGTTCATGTTATTGTTACTCTTACACTATTGCCACCTGCTTGTACTTCCTTTACTTGCATACTTATTATATACTGTACTCTTGTTCCTTTTCCCCGCCCGGTGCCGAGGAGTCTCCGGGGGAGCGGGTGTGAAACCACTTAGTCATTTCGACTAACGGTTGCTACGTCTTCCTTTTTAGGAGGTCACGCCGCAGGTAGAGCAGCCGCAGACTACGCAGCAGGACAGCCAGGCCAGGACGATAGGGCCTGAAGTGACGGTGCCGTCGATACCATCGGTTACGGATGTTAGTATTTGATAACTCTGATGTAGCCCGTTTGGGCAATGTTTAGTTGTACTCTGATATATTGTAGAAGCATGTTTTAGCTTCTCTTTTATTGATGTATTTGGACTTTATTACTTAGTGTGGATTTTGACTTCTCTTGCTTATTATTTTTGGTTGGATTGCCATGTTCTATTGATATTGTTGTAGCCGGCGGAATAGGCGTCTTGTGGTACAGGTTAGCCTGTGTGCTAATGCTACCACAAGGCGGCTATTCCGGGCATAAGACTCCCCCTTCGTGCCGTGTTTGGGATCCGGGAGGGGGGGTCTTACAAATGGTATCAGTTTGCCACGATCATCAACTAAAGAAGTCATTCAACAATGGTGCCACCCCCGTTTGATTAGTCAGTTTGGGGACAAACTGACTTAGCGGAAGCAGTGGTGTGCCCATATGTAATTCACGCTAAGTATGTCCAACTTTGACCTTATGATTAGCCAACCTGACCATACGTTTGCATTTTATGTGTAGATTACAGTGCTTGTTGGGCAGGTGAGAGGCACTCCTACGCCCTCCATACCCACTCCCACTCAGTTCCAACATTCTGAGTTGGGGCTGACGCTCACTGCCATCGTCGATGCTTTTAGGGCACAGCAGCCCCCAGTGCAACAACAGGACCCGAGCTCCAACTGGCTGATCACCTTCCGGGCTCTCTCCCCTCCCGCCTACCTTGGGACGGAGTCAGCCGTACGTACAGAGGAATTGCTAGACACGGTTCAAGAGTTGTTGGCTGGTATCCATTGCCCGGCCAACATGGCAGTGACATTGGCGGTGTCCGTCTTGGACTTACATGCTAAGAGGTGGTGGAAGTCCCTCATGGGCTCTACCTTCCAAGGCCGGGTCTACACAGAGATAAGTTGGAGTGAATTCTCGTGTGTTTTCTTGGAGCACTTTATCCCTAAATCGGCCCGAGATGAGCTTGAGCAGAGGTTTCTTCTACTAAAGCAGGGATCAAAGTCGGTTACGGAATACCAGCCGGAATTCCAGCATCTCGCAAGGTTTGCGGATTATTACGAGTTGGATGACAGAGGTTATGCCAAGCGCTTCTACAAAGGGCTGCGAGATCCCCTAAGGCAGTCCCTTTTGTTTATAGCGGATGGAAGCTTGGTGGAGATCATTGATATGGCGAAACGATTGGAGGCGGACTAGTTGGGATGTAGTAAGAGGCCTGCGGAGGACGTGATGGAAGCCGGCCCATGGAATAGAAGGAGGCGAGACTTCAGAGGAGGAAGAGGATATCAAATAGGTGGAGGGCGTGTCCACCGAAACTATAGGGTGGAGCATCCGGTTCTGCAGCCGCCTGCGTTGCCTCCACCCCCACAGCCTCAGCAATTTCAACAACCTGAAGGGCGTCGTGGGCTGGTGTGCTTCGAATGCAACCAGCCGGGCCACATCCGACGTTTCTGCCCGCAGCTACATGGGAATGTCCCTCCTGCTCTCCCTCCTACTCTCCCTCCTGCTCTCCCTCCAGCAGCCCCACGAGGACGGGGATATATGCGTGGCCGAGGATGAGGACTGCGAGGAGGTAACCCCAGCCCTGCTAGGGATCAGGTGTACGCGCTTGACATGGCGCAGGAACGGAACCCACAAGATGTGATTGCAGGTATGATTTAATTAATTAACATATTTTCATGGTCTAACTCGAATTGTTTAAGACTTACTAGACACCTAGCAATAAGTTTTGGTTGTTGGTACTTAGGCACCGTGATTATTGGCGGGAAGACGGCCTATGCGCTGTTCGATACCGGTGCCTCACACTCCTTTGTGTCCGAGGATTTCATAAAAGACATGGAGGGTGTACAGTACTTCACTGGCATATCCCGACGTGTACGCCTTCCGGATGGCTCGGAGATGATCGCAACCGCCAAGTGCGAGTTGGAGTTATTTATTGATGGGAAGGCCTTTGATATGTCGGCCACGGTTCTGAGAATGCAGGAGTTTGACATCATTTTGGGCATGACATGGCTGGACTGGCACTTCGCAAGGATCGACTGCGCAGAAAAGCAGATCTATTTGAGACATGGAGACTCTGACGTCATCTTCCAAGGTATTGGCTTCGCGCCTCGCATGATGTTATCTTCCGTCCAGTTTGTAAAAGCTCATATGAAGGGAGACGAGGTCTTTATGATCTGGTTCGAGTTGAAGGAAGAAGCATTGGAATTAAAGGATGTCCGGGTAGTGCGGGATTTTCCCGAGGTATTTCCTGAGAAGCTGCCAGGATTGCCCCCGCATAGAGAGGTTGACTTCCAGATTAATCTAGTACCAGGTGTCAAGCCTGTATCCAAGGCTCCGTACAGAATGGCCCCGAAAGAACTCGCGGAGTTTAGAGTTCAATTGCAAGAACTGGTGGAGTCAGGGTTCGTCGCCCCGGTTCATCACCCTGGGGAGCTCCTGTACTGTTCGTGAAGAAGAAGGATGGAACCCTGCGGTTGTGCATAGATTATCGGGAACTCAATCGGTTGACGGTGCGGAACACCTATCCACTACCTCGGATCGACGAGTTGTTCGATCAACTAGTGGGAGCACATTGGTTTTCCAAACTGGATTTGCTCTTTGGATACTATCAGTTGAGGATTCGAGAAGGGAACATCCAAAAAATGGCCTTCAGTTCGAGATATGGTTTGTATAAGTTCACAGTAATGTCGTTCGGGCTCACAAATGCCCCTTCGGCCTTCATGAGCCTGATGAACAAGGTGTTTGAACCGTATTTGGACATCTTCGTCATTGTTTTCATCGACGACATCTTGGTCTACTCAAAGACGGAGGAGGAGCATGTCGAGCACCTGACCTTGGTTTTGAAGAAATTGTAGGAGCACGCCTTGTACGCCAAGTTTAGCAAGTGTGAATTCTGGCTTAAGGAGGTTACTTTCTTGGGGCATGTGATCAGTGGGGCAGGATTAGCAGTGGATCTAGCAAAGGTGCGAGCCATGAAGGAGTGGTCTCCCTTGAAGTCGGCGGCCGATGTGAGGATTTTCCTTGGACTTGTCGAGTACTACCGCAAGTTTGTGAAAGGATTTTCAAAGGTTGCCCTTCCTCTTACCTCATTGACGAAGAAAGGTGTGCCATTTGAGTGGACTCCCTAATGTGAAGCGGCGTTCCAAGATCTGAAGGATAGGATTACCTCCGCCCCCATCCTTGCACTTCCATCTGGGAAGGAATGATTTCAGGTTTACACCGATGCATCGTATCAAGGGATGGGAGCGGTACTGATGCAGCACGGGCACGTGATCGCAAATGCCTCAAGATAGTTAAAGAAACATGAAATTAATTACCCGGTCCATGATTTGGAGTTGGGAGCAGTGGTGTTCGCTTTGAAGGTCTGGAGGCATTATCTATATGGCGTCCATTGCGAGATCTTTTTCGATCACAAAAACTTGAAGTATATCCACACTCAGAAGGAGTTGAACCTGAGACAACGGCGGTGGTTGGAATTTCTATGCGACTATGAGTTCACCATGAACTACCACCCCAGGAAAGCGAACTCGGTAGCTGATGCCTTGAGTAGAAAAGTGCCAGGCTCTAGCCTAGAATCACGGTTGATGAGTATGGAGTTGGCTCGGATGATTGAGGAGATGGATATTACTTTGGTGTTCAAGGCTCCTTGGGCAGAGTATGCGGAGTATTTGGCATCATGAGCATAGTTTGTGATATCCGGGACCGGATTCGGGTGGAGCAAGGAATGGATGCGGCCTTAGCCCCGGCTATCAAGGCAATTGAAGATGGGAGCACCGATGAGTACACACTAAAATACGACCTCGTTTATTTTCGTGGTCGACTCTATATTCCCAAGGGCGGCAAAATCCGGGAGGATATCTTGAGAGAGGCACATTCCTCTCAATATTCTGTACACCCGGGTATTGACAACATGTACGCCGGCTTACGGAAGACCATGTGCTGACCAAGAATGAAGAAGGATGTTCGTTACTATGTTACACATTGCAAAGCTTGTCAAAGAGTGAAGGCTGAATGCAGGAGTCCCGGTGGTTTGTTGCAGTCGTTGCCCATCCGCGAATGGAAGTTCGAGGATATCTACATGGACTTTGTCCATGGGCTACCTCGTTCCCGCTCCGGGAATGATTCAGTGTTGGTTATTGTTGATCGACTGACAAAGGTGGCCCGGTTCATTCCAATGAAGAAGGAAGCACACGTGGATGTTTTGGTACACCCTTTTGTGGAGTAATTCATACGGTATCATGGCATTCCCAAGACAATTGTTTCGGATCGGGTGTTGAAATTTGTGAAGTGGAAGTGGGTGACGGGACAGGCCTGGCGGCCTGGGGCGGACAGCTTTGGCGGACTAGGCGGACTAGGCGGACTGTGATGTGCGGCCTGGTGGTAGGTCTAGTGGGAAGCCGGCTGTCTTCTGAGCGGGTTGTTGCATGGAGTCCGCGGACTATGCGGCCTGGTGTCTGCGGATAGGGTGTTTGCTGATTGGCTTTGCCAAGGAGCGGCCTGAGCGGATGGAGGCTTGCGGACTGGTGCATTTCTCAGTGGTCGTGGGTGCAAGCTTGTGCTGATAGGCGGGTTGGCTCATGTCCGCGGGAAGCTTGCGGACTGATGTGTCCGCGGTATTGGCTGTTGTGGACTGAGCTTAGAGCTTAGCTGAGGCCTTGTCAAGTTCTGGTGTTACAGCAGGTGCTCTGCTGTGGAGACCGGTTGGCGGACTGGTGTTTGGAGTCCGGGAGGAGGCTGCTGCGTTGGACAGGAGTGCGAGGTGCTCACGGACTGATGACGGTCTGTGCTAGGGTGTTTGGCGGACGGGAGTTTGTGTCCGCCATGCTCGCATTGGCCTTTGATGGGTTTGGACTTGGTCACACATTGTGCCAAGTTCATGGTGTCCGCCGTATCCGCCAAGTCCGCTGTGACCGGGTGGGCTGTTGTTGTCTGCCTTTGGTCGTGGACTTGTGGCGGATTGAGGTGTGAGTCTTGCGGACTGTCTCGGGTTGGTGCGGACTGCATTGAAGGGGGTTGCTGTCCTGCAGTGGTTGGAGCTTTGCGGGCTGATGCCTTGTCCGCATAGCTTGGGCGGACTGGAGAGGGTTCGTCAATGGTTGCTTTGCTCCTGGCGGTTTTCCTTGGTATCCAGCTAAGTCCTTGCGGACTCAGCGGACGGAGGTTTGCTATCGCGCGGGCTGGGGCGGTGTCGCTATCTCTTGGGCGGTGACCACACTCCTCACCCTGCCTATAAATAGGACCCCCTGGCACGTCTACAGTAACCTAAGTAACTTGAGTGAACAGTAAGTTGGGGTGTGCAAGGAGCTGCGGTCTGTGTTTTCCAGTCCGCGCGGATTGTTTCAGGCTGACGGTTTGCTGTGTGCAGGTCGCGCAGATAGCTTCAAGGAGCCAGGACTTTGGCTGTGACTTCGGTCAAGTGCTTGGAAGTGTGCGGTCTCTGCGGACTCAGCAGGAGGTCGCTCTGCGGCTTGTCAGCTCTGTTTCAACTTTGCCAGCTTCAATAACCTGTCCGCCGGTTTCAGGCGGGTAGGGGTGTTCCTCAGTTCAGGTTCAGCAGGAGGCGAATAACAGTATGTCCGCGCGGCCTCGCGGCTTCGGCGGACTCCGTGGCTTTTCAGCGGATTGCAGCATAGCTTGGGCGATTTCAGTGGACTCGGCGACCTCGGCGACCTCGCGGTCTCGGCGGACTCCGGTTCTGTCCGCCCGGCTTGTTTTTTGGTGCTTTCTGTTTATAGCTGTTATACTAGCGAAATCATGTCTCGCTATGTATGCCTCGGATTGTAAAGAAGTGAATGTATAAAAGACCTGCTTGTGCTTCCATTGTTTGTTTGGTGTAACCTTTGATCCTTGGGTTCCGCTGGTTCAACGTGAGAACTGGGTAGTTCCAAAGATATTAATTTGGCGTTTGGGCTATCAGAGCCAGGTTACTGAGGTTCAGTTGCGTGAGCGGAAGTCAGCCAGCGTTGTTACTCAGTGACTGAGTGGTGATCAACCTGTGTTGTTGCTCAGAGCTTCTGAAAGGTTGTCAACTGTTGGGTACATTGGTCAAATGTACCTGATTTGAAGAAGCCTCACCCAACTCAATGATATACATCATAATGTATTTGATGTATGTTTGAGTTACTTGTGCAGGTTAAGAAATCACTGGACTGAAGCAAAAAGTTTCTAAGTTCATGTGTCGACACACAGAGGGAAAGTGTCGACACTTAAGAAAGCTTGTGTCGACACCCAGACAAGCAGTGTCGACACTTGGAGTCATTGTGTCGACACCTGGGATGCAGAGTCGACACCAGACAGATAGTGTCGACACTTGGAGCTGTGTCGACACTCAGTGAAGAAAAGTGCAGACAGAAAGTGTCGACACAAGGAGCTGTGTCAACACCCAGTGAAGCTGTGTCTACACCAGAAAGTGTCGACACTTGGAGTTGTGTCGACACTCAGCAAAAGTCTGCAGAGACTAAGTTAAAGTATCGACACCCAACACAGTGTGTCGACACTAAGCAGAAAAGTCAGTACTTGAAGTAAGTGTCGACACCCAGCACAATGTGTCGACACTCAAAAAAAGAGTTAACATTTGAAGTATGTGTCGACACCCAGAACAATGTGTCGACACACAGCTGAAGACTCAACACTGGAAGAAAGTGTCGACACATGGAGCTGTGTCGACACTTAGCAAAGAACAGAAAGAACAACAAATTATTCTAAGTACAAGTGTCGATACTATGGGAATGTGTCGACACTCAGCTGAAGTCTCAACAACAAGAAGGTGTGTCGACACAAGTAGCTGTGTCGACACTCAGCAAGAATCAACATAGAAGACTATGTGTCGACACCAAGAAGTAGTGTCGACACTTGACAGATTCAACACAAGAAGTTGTGTCGACACAAAGAAGATGTGTCGATACTTAGAAGAATTCAGTAAAAGCTAGAAGAACAAGTGTTTGTGTCGACACTCAATTTCAGTGTCGACACATGAAGAAGAATCTGTGTCAAGACAGACAAGGAGTTGTGTCGACACCTTGTAGACTTGTGTCGACACTTACACAACTGGTGTCGACACTTGGACTATAAGTGTCGACACTTAAAGACAGAAAGTCTCGACACTATCAGACAGTTAGAGATTTTCAAGAAATGACTGGATGATTTGACAGATGCCGTTCCAGCCAGTCTACAGCACCTGTCAGAGATATCAGAAGTCAGTTATGGACCGGACCAGCCGGTTACCATGAAGAAGGCCTATAGATAGGCACCTACAGTTTACAGAAACTGTTGTTGATCAGATTATTGTTAAGGTTGATCACCTTGTTGAAGTAATTATTAAAGTGGTACAAAGAGTATCAACACAAGAAGATCTAGCAGTTCAAGTGCAGATCTAAGAAGTTGGAGAGAGAGGGCTCCATCCAAGAAATCAGCCTCTGGAACTAGGCTGAGAAGAAGGATTCAGATTCAATTCTGGATCTTAAGTGGCAGAGGTCAAGGAACAACTGCAGAGGATTCAGTCTTATTCAGTTCTACTCAAGAAGGTTTGAAGAAAGCTAAGTCAGGGTGAATCCAGCTGAGTTCTTCCAAGAACTCATAAAGAAACTCTCAACTCCCCTCTTTTATTTCTGAGTTGTAGAGTCAATATTTGTAAAACATTTTTATCTTGTAGGATCCATTGGATCTGAGTGATTTGTAAGCCTATAATTATAAAGGCTGAGGGTAGGGCTTGTTAGCCTGAGTGTAGGAGATAGAGATCTATGAGTGTAGGCCTTGTTGGCTGAGTGTAGGCCTTGATTGGCTGAGTGTAGGCCCTTGTGGCTGAGTGTAGGCTTTGGGATAAAGCTGAGTTGTAAGGCTTTGGGCCTGAGGTGTAGGAACCAATTTGGGTTCTGAGACAGTGGAGAAGTTTGGCCGAATCTAGTACACTGCTAGATAGGCGAAGGGGGAAAGTGGATGTACCCATATCTTGGGGAACCACTATAAAACACTGTGTGCTGTGCTGTGATTGTGCTGTGGATTAGCTGTGTATGTTTTGTTATTGCTGTTTGCTGTGCAAAAGTAGTTAGAAATCTGTGATATAACTGTTTGGCTGCGAACAAAGTTAGAAAAGGATTAGGTCACCTATTCACCCCCCCTCTAGGTGTTTAGGTACCATATCTCTCAAGTGGTATCAGAGCCAGGTTCCTCAAAACAAGGACTAACAGTCTGAGGAGATCCTGTTTGGCAGATTCAGTGTAAGGGAAAACACAGATTCAAGAAATTCAAGAAAATCAAGAAACATGGGTTCCTATGAGAATCACAAGGAATTGGCTTCCATGAAATTACCCATATGCAGGAAGGAGATCTTTGGGATCTGGAAAGAAAGGGTAAGACTATTTATGGAGGCCTCAGACCCTAGAATCTACATCACAGTAAAGGAAGGGCCTTATGTGTCTATGAAGATTTCAGTTCTAGATGCAAATCAGAGAACTCCAAAGGATTTCTCTGAGATGACTAAGGATGAAATTGTCCTGGCCACCATGGACAAGAGGGCACAGAACATAATAGTGAGTGTCATTGATGATGCAACTTTTCAGAACTTAATTCACTGTAAAACAGCAAAAGAGATGTGGGATACTCTCATTGTTTATATGGAAGGTTCTAAAGAAGTTAGGCAAGATAGGAAGTACTTGCTAAATCAGGAGTATGAAAGCTTTAGGCAAGGAAAGGGTGATAGCATCACTGAGTGCTATAAGAAATTTTACAGAATAGTTAATGAACTCATGTCTTATGGAAAAGAGATCAGTAACTATGAACTAAATGACAAGTTCCTAAGGTCGCTAACCAAAGATTGGGACACCAAGATCTGTGCCATAAGAGAAATGGCTAAGTTGGGGGAAATTCCTCCTCCCACACTGTTTGGCAAGCTATTGTCTTATGAAATGCAGTTAACAGTGAGAAAAGAGGAGGAGAAATCAACAAGGACTGAGCACAAAGAAAGAACTGTTGCTTTCAAGAAAGAAGTTCCCAGAAAGTGCAGGAATAAGTCTTTAACTCCACCTCCAGAGGTAGTTGAATCAGAGTCTGATGAGTCTGTCAGCACAAAGTCTAAGAGCAGTGAAAGTGATGAAGACTTTGCTGCTTTCACTAGACACTTTCAGAAGTTTTTGAAAAAGAAACAGTGGAGGTCAAGGCCTTCTACATCACAAGGAAAGGAAGACTCTTATCAGAAAAAGAGGTCTTCAAAGAATGACAAGAAAAGGACAAAATCAAGCAAGGCAATTGGTTCAAAGATTGTTTGCTATTGCTGCAATAGACAGGGCCATGTTATTGCAGATTGTCTAGAGAAGAGAAAGGAATCTGGTGACAGGAAAATGACTCACTTCAAAGGGAAGAAAGAAAAGTCTTTTGTTGCTAAGAAGGAGAAGACTCTATCAGATATCTCTTCTTCAGAAACTGAGTCTGAGGCTGAAGCCTACATAGGGCTGTTTGCTGAAGAAGAAGAGGAAGAATTCATGCAGATCTTGGAGTCAATTTATGAATAAGAAGACAGTCATTGCCAAGGGCTAATGGCTTTGACAGAAAGTGCCAAAATCCTGGAGCAGCCAGGACCCAGTCAGGTACAAAGTTCAAGTTTAAATTCAGTTTCTTGTTCTAGTTCAGATTCAGATTCTTCTTCATCAAGTGATGAGAATGTATCTGAGTCTGAGGATGATATTCATCAACTTATAGATGAATATAGAGTGCTATTGCAAGCTTACAAGAAAAGCAAGTCCCTTGCCAAAAGTCAGGCAAAGGAAATTGCTGATCTTAAAGCTGCTGCAACAGATTTTGAGAAGCAATTTGATCAAAAACTGAATGAGATAGCCAGGCTGAAACACATAACAGTGATTCAGATGGGAACTATCACTTTTAAGAATGATCAAATTAAGTGTCTGGAGAACAATCTTCAGAAGGAGAAGGACTTGGTTGCTAGGTTTTCTAAACCTAAGTCAGTGTTACCCATAATTGATGAATTTGTTCATCACAAGGGTAAAGCTGGACTGGGCTTTATTAGACCTGCAGGGACTGAGCAGTCCAAGTATAAGTCCAAGGGCAAAGCCCCAACATTCAACAAGCCTGCTGTAGTCAAGACAGCCAAGGCAGTACCTAAGCAAAGGTACAATAAATTTGAATGTTGGTGCTGTGGCAAAGTTGGCCATTTTGCAGTAGACTGTTGGCACAATGTAAGTGCCAAAGTGAGCTCCAAACTACCTGTTGGAAAGCCAGTAGGTATGTTTGTCAAATTGCAAACTAACAATCACCAAGGACCCAAGAATACTTTGGGTTCTAAGGTTCATTAATTTGTTTTGCAGGTGAGTCCAAGTGGCCATACCCCTACATGGTACTTGGACAGTGGATGTTCCAGACATATGACTAGAACAAGGGGACTACTAAAGGACTACATACCAATCAAAAATGGTCCTAAAGTGACCTTTGGTGGTTCTGAAAAAGGAATCATCAAAGGGTTTATTAACATTTCTTCAAACTTAGTTACCATTACTCAAGTGGCTTATGTTAAAGGGTTGAAACACAACCTAATAAGTATAAGTCAATTAAATGATGTAGGGTATGACATCTCATTTGTTAAAAATGGTTGTCATATCAAGAGGTCAAGTGATCAAGAGATCATTTTGACAGGTTATAGGAAGAGTAATGTCTACTGCCTAGACATTATGGTTGAGAACAATGGTTCTCCAGTTTGTCTTGTAGCTGATGAGACAGTCACTCATTGTGTCAAATGGCACAAGAGGCTAGCCCATCTTAACTACAAGACTATTAGCAAACTCTTTAGCAAAGAGTTAGTGAGGAATGGTCCTCAAGTTAAGTGTGTCAAAGATGGTATTTGCTCAGCTTGTCAAAAGGGCAAGTAGACTAAATCCACCTTTAAAAGCATAGAAAACAAAGATGCTGTGAGGTGTTTGTACCTCTTGCATTTGGATCTCTTTGGTCCAATGCCAGTTCACAGCTTAGGTAGGAAGGTCTATACCCTTGTAGTTGTAGATGACTACTCAAGGTTTTCCTGGGTGTTCTTCTTAAGACAGAAATCTGAAACACCTAGTGTCTTCTACAGCTTTGTCAAGCAAATTCAGAATGAACTAAATAGTACTGTGGTCAAAATTAGAAGTGACCATGGTACTGAGTTTCAGTCTGAAAGTATGACAAAACTATGTGAAGACTTTGGGTTATTTCAAGAATTCTCTTCACCTAGAACACCTCAGCAAAATGGCATTGCTGAGAGGAAGAATAGGACCTTGATAGAGGCTGGTAGAACCCTTCTAAGTGATACATCACTGCCTGAGTATTTCTGGGCTGAAGCAGTTAACACTGCATGCCATGTTATAAATAGGGCTACCATCACTAAAGAGCTAAACAAGACCCCCTATGAAGTTGTGAAAGGCAGGAAACCAAACCTATCCTACTTCAGGATCTTTGGTTGTAAATGCTTCATACTTAACAATGGGAAGTCTTACTTAACTAAGTTTGCTGCCAAGTCCCAAGAGGGAATTTTTGTTGGGTACAACAATAATAGTAAGGCTTATAGAGTCTATAACTTGACTACACAAGTTGTAGAAGAATCAGTGCATGTAGTTTTTGATGAGACTAAACTTATTAATAATGAGTTGTCTAGCAATGTATGCAGCCCCACAGGTTTGACAAAGAAAATGGACAAGCTTACTATAGAAGAAGTGCCTGCTGCAAGACAGCAAGTAGAGGAGAGTAGCTGCTGTCCAGGGGGAGAACTACATGTGCCAATAGCTGAAGAAATCCAAGGAATACAGCATGATGCAGATGCTGAAATGGTTCAACCAGAAGTGAGGATGCCTCCAGCCCACAGGCATCTTAGAGATCATCCAGTAGAGCTGATTATTGGAGATCCAAGACAAGGAGTTCAAACAAGGAGCAGAAATCAGAATGCTGCAATCTATTCCAGCTTTCTGTCACAAGTTGAACCTAAGAAGTTTGAAGAAGCAATACAAGATCCACAATGGACTGAAGCAATGCAAGAAGAGCTTAATCAGTTCAAGAGGTGCAAGTTTTGGGAACTTGTTCCAAACCTAAAGACCACAATGTAATAGGAGTTAAGTGGATCTACAGGAATAAGATGGATGAACAAGGGGTCATCATTAAGAATAAGGCTAGACTGGTTGCTAAAGGATATAGGCAAGAAGAAGGTATTGACTTTGATCAAACCTTTGCTCCAGTAGCCAGACTGGAAGCCATAAGGATGTTCTTGGCCTATGCAACCTATCAAGGATTCAAGGTATACCAAATGGATGTCAAGTCAGCATTCCTAAATGGTAATTTGAAAGAAGAAGTCTATGTGGAGCAGCCTTCAGGTTTTGTTGATCCAACTCTACCTCATTATGTCTATAGACTTAGGAAAGCTTTATATGGGTTAAAGCAAGCCCCTAGGGCTTGGTATGAAACCCTATCTAGTTTCCTCATTGAGAACAAGTTCTCAAAGGGGAAAATAGATAAGACTCTATTCCTTAGGGAATCTAGAGGCAAAGTCATACTAGTCCAAATATATGTAGATGACATTATATTTGGGTCTACTGAAAGCAGCCTTTGCAAAAAGTTTGCAAAACTTATGCAAGGTCAGTTTGAAATGAGTAGTATGGGAGAGCTGAAGTTTTTCTTGGGTCTCCAAGTTAAACAGACTGAAAATGGTTTATCCATATGTCAGTCCAAGTTCACCCTAGAACTCATAAGGAAGTATGGTATGGATTCATCCAGTACCATGAAGACTCCTATGGGGTCAAGTATGTCTCTTAGCAAGGATGATGTAGGGAAACCTGTAGATGAAACCTTGTATAGAGGGATAGTTGGCTCCCTATTATACTTGACTGCTAGTAGACCAGACATCATGTATGCTACATGTGTTTGTGCAAGGTATCAAGCCTTCCCTAAAGAGTCTCATTTGACTGCAGTCAAAAGAATATTGAGATATCTAAAGGGCACTCCCTATCTAGGCCTCTGGTACCCTAGGAATGGAGATTTTGATCTAACAGGTTATTCAGATGTAGACTTTGCAGGATGCAAAGAGGATAGAAAGAGCACTACTGGAACCTGTCAATTCCTAGGTGGGAGACTAATTTCATGGAGTAGCAAGAAGCAAACCAGTGTGGCTATCTCCACAGCTGAGTCAGAGTATGTGGCTGCAGGAAGTTGCTGTGCTCAACTTCTGTGGATTCAACATCAGCTAGAGGACTATGGATTTCAGGTAAGTAGAACTCCACTTTTCTGTGATTCTACAAGTGCTATTTCAATAGCTAATAACCCTGTATCCCATAGTAGGACAAAACATATTGAGATTAAATATCATTTTCTTAGGGAGCATGTAGAAAGAGAAGATATTTTATTAGAATATGTTAAAACAGATGAACAAGTAGCTGATATGTTTACTAAGCCACTAGAAGAAGCTAAGTTCAATAGATTCAAAATTGAACTAGAAATGATAAACTTAGAGTAAGTTTACAGATTTGAAAATGACTAAGTACATGTGTCGACACATAGACAAGTCTATGTCGACACAGAATAGTGGTGTCGACACTTCAGGAAAAAGGTGTCGACACATCTAGGAATATGGTATCGACACTTCAGAATGTTAGTGTCGACACATGTCAAGTAGGTGTCGACACATCCAATATGGTGTCAACACTTAAGTTTTACTCAGAATTTTTCTAAGTAAAGTCTCGACAATGTGTCGAGTTATGTTGTGTCGACACATAACTAAGTGTCGACACATAAAATCTGTTGACTAAACTTGTGTCGACACATATGTGTCGAGACATTATAAGTCAGTGTCGACACTTATTGCCAGTATCGACACATGTTAAGCTAGCTGTCCCGCCTGTTCATCTTCAAAATTAGACAGGTATAAATAGGGTTCTGTCTTTGTTTGTCGACACGCTTTCAAAGTTTCGAGACCAAAACTACAGTGTCGACACCTCTCTTTTCTAAAGACAGATTCTCCAAACCCTAATGGCTCCTAAGCTTGAGGAGAACGTTAACGAGGGCTATGAGCTAGTGCGCGGCGCGTTCGACGAAGCAGATGCAGAAATTCAGGCTGTAGTAACCCTAGTCACCGATTCTGGACTAGAATATCTTTTGTCTGAACCTACAAGGATTTGGAAGAAGGAAGTGCTTTAATTCCTTAATGGAGCTGCAGTAGATGACTCTGGATACAGAATCAAATCCAGAGTTCATGGAACTAAGGTCAAGGTTTCACCTAAAAATCTGAGGAAGGTGCTCCAGCTACCAAGAACTCAAGATGAAGAAGAGGTGACTGCTTCAAAGACCAGGGAAGCTCTTACCTGGTGTGGTTTTGATCCTAAGATGAAGACAGGATCTGTATTCAACAGAAAAGGCATGAATAACCAAGGAAAGTTCATGTCTGAAATTGTAGGAAAAGTCTTACTCAGCAAGACTGGAGGGCATGACAGAGTGTCTGCCTACATGTTTGAAATCATGACAAGAATTATCTTCACTATTAAAACTGATTGGTCAATGATAGTGTTTGACAAGATCAAGGAGAGTCTGAAGAAGCCCAACCTGGGCAGAATACTTAGTCTCTACCTAGCTGGTACCATACCAGAAGTCATGAGTTCAGCTGCCGGAAGCAAGATCAACCACATGAGGAAGATGGATCAAAGTATATTTTCCAGATGGGACAGGGTGTTGTCCAAGGACATATCAACTCCAGAGAAGACAATTACTGAGAAGGAGATTCCTCCTAAGAAAAAGAGAAAAACTGCTCCAGTGACACAAGAGTCCTCCAGCAGTTCAGGGAGTGAAGCACATGTTGTTTTCACTCCTGATGATCAAGAGGAAGTGGCTGCAGAGAAGACCCCTGCTGCTCAAGATATAGCTGAGATCCAGGTGGAGCTGCCTCAAGCTAGCCCCATCCATAGGGATCACAGCCAGGGGGAGCTACCAGTTGTAGAGGAACCATCTACACTGGATAGTGAGCAAGCCACCACCATCATACAAGAGGTACTCACTGACCTAAAAACTTTAGACTATATTATAGAAGATGCTGATTTGTCTGATGATCTTCAGCAAACTCAGCTGAATACTCAAAAACCAGATGCAGTTAGAGAAGACACATCTGCTGTACAAGAAGTAATTCCTGATCCTGTGGTTGAAGAACCAAGAACATCTCCAGCTTCTTCACCACCAGAATACACCATGGAGGATTTATTCCTAAATCTAGATCAAGAAGATTTTGATATGGACAAGGATGCTGCTGCTGAAGATAACAGTGCTGCTGCTGAGGGGGAGCAAATGACAGTTCTGGAAGAGCCTTTAAGGCCAGAAACTGAGAAGGCACTTGATGTCCAAGCTGAAAAACCTCAAAGCCCTAAGGATAGGGTTGAGATAGCCAGCACTTCTGCCTCTGAAGATGAGGAGAGTGCTAGGGCTAAGAAGAAGAAATTATATGTTTTTAAAAGAAGAAGTCAGAGTTACAAGAAAGCTCTGCAATCTATAGCCCCACAGCCTATAATTCAACAAGCCCCAACTGTTGATTATAGTTCCTTAATGATTGCCATGCAGATAAAACTTGATGAACAAAGAAAGGCTATAGAGGCTTATGTGGATGAAGGGCAGAAGACTTTACAATTTGATCTTGCACAAGATATAAAGTCTATAAGGTTTGAAATGAACCTTAACAAGAAAGAGATGACAGACTGCTTCCACAAGGGTGGCAATGCAGTGGTGTATCTGACAACACACCAAGAGAAGATAAAAGTACAAGTAGATGATATAGCATTGAAGCAAGGATATGTGCTGGAAAACCAACTCAGAATGAATGACAATCTCACACAATCTCACAATGCTATAGTCACTGAATTGAAGAATAAGACTGCTGAACCTTCTACATCTGCTGCTGCAGTTAAGGCTGACTTTGATAAAGTATTTCAAGCTGAGATTACTGCTGTCAAGACTGCAATTCAAGATTCCCAGAAGGCCATCTCTGAACAGCTCACTAAGCTCAAACCTTACTTTAAAGATGGAATCAGGTACTTGGATAGTCAAATCAAATTCCAGAAGGATGATGTAAGAGATCATGTTGCCTAAGAAGTCATAAAGGGGGAGAGAGTTTTAGTCAAAGCTAGCTCTGACCATGCAAAATGGATATCTAATTCCATCAGAGCTACACTGGGCTATCCTCCACTCTGTGATGATGACAATGTTGCTGAATCTGGGATTCAAAGTGCATATCTTGGAGGTGAGCAACCAGAGGTAGCTCAGGTCATATATCCTCCACCAGATTTTGACATGGTGCAAGATGATATTCACCAGATGTATAGCCCAACTGCAGGGAAGTCAAATGTTGTTCTGGAAAAGGTTGTTCAACCTATTTCTGCAGCTATGCAAGAGGCATTAGAGAAAGAAGAAGAGACAAGGTTGTCAAAGAAGAGGTTTAGGGAACAAGCAGAACAAAGGCCAGACTTTGAACAGTGGAGCCCTACCTCTAGAAATATAATTTTAACTGCCTGGAAAGCTGCCAAAGACAACATGAATGACAGGAACAAATGGTTCTCTGAGGCAGAATGGAGAAAACATGAGATCAGGCAGGAGGCAATAGTTCAGTATAGAAGGAAGGCAAAGATGGGAAAGCTACCTCCTACTGCAGTGGAGCCTAGCAAGTACTTTCCTAAGCCATATCATTATTTTGAGAGGTAGAAGATCAAGGCAGAAGCACTCAAACAGAAAGATCTAAAAGGCAAGAAGCCTGCTGATGCTGCAACTGGTGATGCCCCTGTCAAAGCTCAAGTTCAAGCTGGCAAGGGAATAGTTATCAAGGAACCTGATCAGAAATAGATTAAGATTTTACCTGAAGATTATGTTGCAATCTTTTTAATGTTAAACATTTTTGTAAACTGCTGAAAATGTATAAGGAACAATGTTAGAACAATATATGATAAATATATTTCATGATTGTTCTGTAAATGTGTCTATTTCTTGATTGTTCTGAAATGATGAATGTATATACATGTGTGAATTTCTACATGTTTATGTTTACCCTGCTGAATATAATCTGCTGTACATCATTTTGTAATTTTAATTATGGATGGTGTATATCATTGACTAAGGGTTATGACTTCTCCAAATAGGGGGAGATTGTTGGGTACATTGGTCAAATGTACCTGATTTGAAGAAGGCTCACCCAACTCAATGATATACATCATAATGTATTTGATGTATGTTTGAGTTACTTGTGCAGGTTAAGAAATCACTGGACCGAAGCAAAAAGTTTCTAAGTCCATGTGTCGACACCTAGAGGGAAAGTGTCGACACTTAAGAAAGCTTGTGTCGACACCCAGACAAGCAGTGTCGACACTTGGAGTCATTGTGTCGACACCTGGGATGCAGAGTCGACACCAGACAGATAGTGTCGACACTTGGAGCTGTGTCGACACTCAGTGAAGAAAAGTGCAGACAGAAAGTGTCGACACAAGGAGCTGTGTCAACACCCAGTGAAGCTGTGTCTACACCAGAAAGTGTCGACACTTGGAGTTGTGTCGACACTCAGCAAAAGTCTGTAGAGACTAAGTTAAAGTGTCGACACCCAACACAGTGTGTCGACACTAAGCAGAAAAGTCAGTACTTGAAGTAAGTGTCGACACCCAGCACAATGTGTCGACACTCAACAGAAGAGTCAACATTTGAAGTATGTGTCGACACCCAGAACAATGTGTCGACACACAGCTGAAGACTCAACACTGGAAGAAAGTGTCGACACATGGAGCTGTGTCGACACTTAGCAAAGAACAGAAAGAACAACAAATTATTCTAAGTACAAGTGTCGACACTATGGGAATGTGTCGACACTCAGCTGAAGTCTCAACAACAAGAAGGTGTGTCGACACAAGGAGCTATGTCGACACTCAGCAAGAATCAACATAGAAGACTATGTGTCGACACCAAGAAGTAGTGTCGACACTTGACAGATTCAACACAAGAAGTTGTGTCGACACAAAGAAGATGTGTCGACACTTAGAAGAATTCAGTAAAAGCTAGAAGAACAAGTGTTTGTGTCGACACTCAATTTCAGTGTCGACACATGAAGAAGAATCTGTGTCAAGACAGACAAGGAGTTGTGTCGACACCTTGTAGACTTGTGTCGACACTTACACAACTGGTGTCGACACTTGGACTATAAGTGTCGACACTTAAAGACAGAAAGTCTCGACACTATCAGACAGTTAGAGATTTTCAAGAAATGACTGGATGATTTGACAGATGCCGTTCCAGCCGGTCTACAGCACCTGTCAGAGATATCAGAAGTCAGTTATGGACCGGACCAGCCGGTTACCATGAAGAAGGCCTATAAATAGGCACCTACAGTTTACAGAAACTGTTGTTGAAGTTGTTGATCAGATTATTGTTAAGGTTGATCACCTTGTTGAAGTAATTATTAAAGTGGTACAAAGAGTATCAACACAAGAAGATCTAGCAGTTCAAGTGCAGATATAAGAAGTTGGAGAGAGAGGGCTCCATCCAAGAAATCAGCCTCTGGAACTAGGCTGAGAAGAAGGATTCAGATTCAATTCTGGATCTTAAGTGGCAGAGGTCAAGGAACAACTGCAGAGGATTCAGTCTTATTCAGTTCTACTCAAGAAGCTTTGAAGAAAGCTAAGTCAGGGTGAATCCAGCTGAGTTCTTCCAAGAACTCATAAAGAAACTCTCAACTCCCCTCTTTTATTTCTGAGTTGTAGAGTCAATATTTGTAAAACATTTTTATCTTGTAGGATCCATTGGATCTGAGTGATTTGTAAGCCTATAATTATAAAGGCTGAGGGTAGGGCTTGTTAGCCTGAGTGTAGGAGATAGAGATCTCTGAGTGTAGGCCTTGTTGGCTGAGTGTAGGCCTTGATTGGCTGAGTGTAGGCCCTTGTGGCTGAGTGTAGGCTTTGGGATAAAGCTGAGTTGTAAGGCTTTGGGCCTGAGGTGTAGGAACCAATTTGGGTTCTGAGACAGTGGAGAAGTTTGGCCGAATCTAGTACACTGCTAGATAGGCGAAGGGGGAAAGTGGATGTACCCATATCTTGGGGAACCACTATAAAACACTGTGTGCTGTGCTGTGATTGTGCTGTGGATTAGCTGTGTATGTTTTGTTATTGCTGTTTGCTGTGCAAAAGTAGTTAGAAATCTGTGATATAACTGTTTGGCTGCTAACAAAGTTAGAAAAGGATTAGGTCACCTATTCACCCCCCTCTAGGTGTTTAGGTACCATATCTCTCACCAACAGGTGTTACAATGGAAGGGAGTTTTGCAAGAGGTCTTGGCATTGAACTCTTAACGCCGACTAACTTTAAGAAGTGGAAGTCGTGCATGAAGAGTTATCTTCTTGGCGAGGAGCTGTGGGAAGTCGTCGGTGGTGATGACAGACAGGAAGTTACTGCTGCTTTCGGTACTGCTGAGCAGGTTAGGCTCTGGAGAAGAACAAATGCTAAGGCGGAGTTCATTCTGAAGAGAGCCGTGTCTCCGGAACTGTTTGATCACATCGTTGGGTGTGAGTCGGCTGCTGATATTTGGACAACCATTGATGAGTTGTTCAATAGGAAGAATGTGGCGCAGCTTCAGTTCCTAGAGAATGAGTTGGCCAGGGCAACTTAGGGAGACCTTTCCATCTCCAAGTACTTCTTAAAGATGAAGAGCTTGTGCGCTGAGCTGTCGGCACTGGATCCTGATGAGCCTATCTCTGAGGCTAAGATGAAAATGCACATTATCCGCGGCTTGCGGAAGGAGTATGTGGCCTTTGTAACATCTGTTCAAGGGTGGGCTACTCAGCCGTCGTTGCTGGAGTTGGAAAATCTGCTTGCCTCGCAGGAGAGCTTAGCAAGGCAGATGGCTGGAGTGAACCTAAATCAGGAAGGCAGCGAGGCTCTCTTCTCAGGCAAAGAAGAAAGGATGGGAAGGGAAGAAGAAGAAGAAGGTGCAGGCCGCTGGTGAGAAGGAGACTTCAACTTCATATCCGCCGGAGAGGAGCAATGCTCCTAAGGACTGGAAGAAGAACCTGAAGTGCTACCGGTGTCATCAGCAAGGGCACTTCAAGCGGGACTGCAAGGTCAAACTGCAGCCTGGGCATGCTTCGGGAAAGGAGGAAGCTTGCTCAAGAAGTGAAGAAGCAGAATGGGGCGGAGCTTTTATGACGGGCACTTGTGTCCGGGCCTTGTCTGCTGAGGACTTCAACAGCGAGTGGACCGTGGACTCCGGCTGTGGTCATCACCTCACCGGAGAAAAATCGAAGTTCACCTCCATGCAGGCGTACTCAGGTAATGAAGCTATTATCACTGCTGATAATACTGTTTATGCAGTAGAGAAGGAGGGGGTCGTGTCTTTGGGTAGTGATCAGGGGCCACTCACGTTAAGGAGTGTGTATCACGTGTCGGGCATGAAGAAGAACCTCTTCTCGGTGACCAATGCGGTGGACGCTGGGTATCACGTTCTGTTTGGGCCAACAGACGTGAGGTTCCTTCGCAACGTATCAGCGGTGAAGGATGATGTTGCTCATGTTGGGAGGAGGGTGAAGAACTTGTTTGTTCTTTCCACCAGTCCTTATGTTGATAGAATGAGGGCCAATGATAGTGCTGCTATCTGACATGAGAGGCTGGGGCATGTTGGCATGAACAAGCTGAAGGCGATGGCTAGTAGAAGTCTGGTGAGGGGGTTGCCAAAGTTGTCCTCCTTTGGTGATGGGCATGTTTGCGCGGGCTGTCAATACGGTAAGGCACATCGCCTTCTGTTTGATAAATCACAAACAAGGAGCAAGAAACCATTGGAGTGTATTCATGGCGACCTGATGGGACCGAAGGTTACTTCCAGTCTTGGTGGAAGCAGATACATGCTTGTCTTGGTTGATGACTACTCAAGGTATACTTGGGTGTACTTCTTAAAGGAGAAGTCAGAAGCCTTCCATTTGTTCGTGGAGTTCAAGGAGTTGGTAGAAGGCCGGCTTGGCTTGCGGATTAAGAAGTTTAGAACTGATAACGGGGGTGAGTTTGTCTCCTCCGAGTTCTCTATCTTCTGCAGGAAGCACGAGATCCAACAGGAGCTTAATTGTTCTCACACTCCACAACAAAATGGGGTAGCGGAGCGGAAGATCCGTCATCTGACAGAGACCTGCAAATGCTGGCTTCATGCGAAAGATATCCCAAGGTCCTTTTGGGCGGAGGGAATGTCTTGTGCTGCTTATGTTATCAACCGGATGCCACTCAGCCCTATCAACATGAAGACTCCTATTGAGCTGTTGCTGAAAGAGAAGCTGAGTGTGGGACACCTTCGGGTGTTCGGTTCAACTTGCTACGTGCATGTCCCTGATGCTTCACGGACAAAGCTAGATGCGAAGGCAAGGAAACTTGTCTTTGTTGGCTATGATGAGCGGAAGAAGGGATGGAAATACATGGACCCTGTGACGAAGAAGTTCGTGGTGTCAAGAGACGTTGTCTTTGACTAGCTGACGTCATATGGAGGTGGCTCGGTGGAGCTTACCGGAAGTAGCAAGGTTGATGAAGCACCGATGGTGGCTGCTGAAGGCTTGGAAGAGGAGCTTGCTGTTTCACCAGCAGCTCCTGTTGCTTCAAACTCCGAGGCTGAGCCTTCTGGCTCAGGAAGCAGGGGGAGCACTGCTCAATGCTTGCCCCGAGTAGGAGTGGAGCCTGAAGAAGCAACGGAAGCCGTGAGCAAGGTGTCGTGTCTTCGAAGGTCGAAGAGGGTGGTTAAGCCACCGGCTCGGTACTGTGATGGGAATGTAGTGAGCTTTGTCTTCTGCTTCTTTGCAGGTCCTCTGGATGAGCGAGAGCCAGCAAGCTTCAACGAGGCCACTGGAGTGAAGGAGTGGGAAGGTGCCATGAAGGAAGAGATTGATGCTCTGAAGAAGAATGAAACCTGCGACCTCGTGTCCAAGGTTGATGGCATTACTCCGGTTACTTGCAAGTGGGTGTATAAGTTGAAGAAGAAGGCTGATGGGAGCATTGATCGGTTCAAGGCTCGCCTGGTCACTAGAGGATTCTCACAGCAGTATGGAGAAGACTATGAGGAGACATTCAGTCCAGTTGCGAAGATGACTTCTGTAAGAGTGGTGATCGCCTTGGCTGCTAGCAAGGGATGGAGGTTGTGGCAACTCGATGTGAAGAATGTCTTTCTTTACGGAGAGATTGACAAGGATATCTTCATGGATCAACCGCTTGGTTTTGTCTCTGAAAAGCATCCGAACTATGTCTGCAAACTCAGGAAGGCTCTCTATGGGTTGAAGCAAGCTCCTAGAGTGTGGTATGAGAAGATTGCAGAATACTTGCAATTCTGTGGATACCTTGCTTCAAACTCGGATTCAAGCTTGTTCATCAAGAAGAAGGGAGAGCTACGAGTCTTGGTCCTGCTGTATGTGGATGACATGATCATCACAGGGAATTCAGAGGAGGAAGTAGCAAGGCTCAGAGCAGAGCTTGCTATACGCTTCGTGATGAAAGACCTGGGAGAGTTGCATCACTTTCTTGGTCTTGAAGTGGAGAGGAAGGAGTGCGGGGTTCTCATTTGCCAGAAAGGGTATGCTGATCGTATTGTGAAGCGGTTCGGCATGAGCGAAGGGAAGAAGTGCTCTACTCCACTGGAATCTGGGCTGAAGCTTCGACGAGATGAGGGAAGGGTTCTTCATGATCCCTTGGTGTTCAGGGCTCTTGTTGGGAGCTTGATTTATCTGACGATTACAAGGCCGGATATAGCTTATGCTGTTGGCCGAGTAAGTCGGTATATGGCAGAACCAAGGAAATCTCATCTAGTGGCGGCAAAGGGAATTCTGAAGTATGTCAAGGCTTCTTCTGACATGGGACTTCTCTATAGAACGGACGTGGAGTTTGCGTTGCTCGGGTACACGGATGCTGACTATGGCGGTGATTCGGATGATCGAAGATCTACTTCAGGTTATGTGTTCACTTGCGGTTCAGCTAGCATCTCGTGGTGTAGCAAAAAGCAGGACTCGGTGTCGGTTTCAACCACGGAGGCGGAGTATAAGGCTTCGGCCTTGGCTGCTCGGGAAGCCGTTTGGTTGAGGAGGCTTATAAAGGATGTTCATGAAGAAGTGCAAGGGCCTACTTTACTCCGGGGTGACAATGAGAGTGCTCTCAAACTGGTAAACAATCCAGTGTGTCACGCCAGGACCAAGCATATAGAGATTGATCACCACTTCATCAGGGAGAAGGTGTTGGAGGGGTCTCTGCTGGTCGGGCATGTTCGGAGTGAAGATAATCTTGCTGACATCTTCACGATGCCACTGTCGAAGGGGCCCTTTGAACACTTGCGCAGCTTGCTGGGCTTGGTCACCACTTACGACTTCAAGGGGGAGTGTTGAAATTTGTGAAGTGGAAGTGGGTGACGGGACAGGCCGGGCGGCCTGGGGCGGACAGCTTTGGAGGACTAGGCGGACTAATCAGACTGTGATGTGCGGCCTGGTGGTAGGTCTAGTGGGAAGCCGGCTGTCTTCTGAGCGGGTTGTTACATGGAGTCCGCAGACTATGCGGCCTGGTGTCTGTGGATAGGGTGTTTGCTGATTGGCTTTGCCAAGGAGAGGCCTGAGCGGATGGAGGCTTGCGGACTGGTGCATTGCTCAGTGGCCACGGGTGCAAGCTTGAGCTGATAGGCGGGTTGGCTCATGTCCGCGGGAAGCTTGCAGACTGATGTGTCTGCGGTATTGGCTGCTGCGGACTGAGCTTAGAGCTTGGCTGAGGCCTTGTCAAGTTCTGGTGTTACAGCAGGTGCTCTGCTGTGGAGACCGGTTGGCGGACTAGTGTTTGGAGTCCGGGAGGAGGCTGCTGCGTTGGACAGGAGTGCGAGGTGCTCGCGGACTGATGACGGTCTGTGCTAGGGTGTTTGGCGGACGGGAGTTTGTGTCCGCCATGCTCGCATTGGCCTTTGATGGGTTTGGACTTGGTCACACATTGTGCCAAGTTCATGGTGTCCGCCGTATCCGCCAAGTCCGCTGTGACCGGGCGGGCTGTTGTTCTCTGCCTTTGGTCGTGGACTTGTGGCGGATTGAGGTGTGAGTCTTGCGGACTGCCTCGGGTTGGTGCGGACTGCCATTGAAGGGGGTTGCTGTCCTGCAGTGGTTGGAGCTTTGCGGGCTGATGCCTTGTCCGCATAGCTTGGGCGGACTGGAGAGGGTTCATCAATGGTTGCTTTGCTCCTGGCGGTTTTCCTTGGTATCCGGCTAAGTCCTTGCGGACTCAGCGGACGGAGGTTTGCTATCGCGCGGGCTGGGGCGGTGTCGCTATCTCTTGGGCGGTGACCACACTCCTCACCCTGCCTATAAATAGGACCCCCCTGGCACGTCTACAGTAACCTAAGTAACTTGAGTGAACAGTAAGTTGGGGTGTGCAAGGAGCTGCGGTCTGTGTTTTCCAGTCCGCGCGGATTGTTTCAGGCTGACGGTTTGCTGTGTGCAGGTCGCGCGGATAGCTTCAAGGAGTCAGGAGTTTGGCTGTGACTTCGGTCAAGTGCTTGGAAGTGTACGGTCTCTACGGACTCAGCAGGAGGTCGCTCTGCGGCTTGTCAGCTCTGTTTCAACTTTGCCAGCTTCAATAACCTGTCCGCCGGTTTCAGGCGGGTAGGGGTGTTCCTCAGTTCAGGTTCAGCAGGAGGCGAATAACGGTGTGTCCGCGCGGCCTCGCGGCTTCGGCGGACTCCGTGGCTTTTCGACGGATTGCAGCATAGCTGAGGCGATTACAGCGGACTCGGCGACCTCGGCGACCTCGCGGTCTCGGTGGACTCCGGTGCTGTCCGCCCGGCTTGTTTTTTGTGCTTTCTGTTTACTGCTGTTATACTAGCGAAATCATGTCTCGCTATGTATGCCTCGGATTGTAAAGAAGTGAATGTATAAAAGACCTGCTTGTGCTTCCATTGTTTGTTGGGTGTAACCTTTGATCCTTGGGTTCCGCTGGTTCAACGTGAGAACTGGGTAGTTCCGAAGATATTAATTTGGCGTTTGGGCTATCTTGCTGACCACGTTGAGAAAATTTAACATCGGGATGGTCGGTTTACTTCCAAGGAGTGGGAGGCGGTACAGGCATATTTGGGCTCACACCTTACCTTCAGCACTGCATTTCATCCTCAGACGGACGGGCAGTCTGAAAGGACCATTAGGACATTGGAGGATCTGCTGAGATTATTTGTGTTGGACAGAGGAGAGCCGTGGGAAAGGCTCTTGCCCCTGATGGAATTTTCCTACAATAATAGCCATCAGGCGAGCATCGGTATGGCGCTCCATGAAGCCCTTTACGGAAGAAGGTGCAGGACCCCCTTGTCTTTGGTACAGGATGAAGATCCGAAGGCATTGGGAAATGAATATATAGATGATACTGATGCGGAGGTCAGATTGATACGGGATCGCATGTTGGAGGCTCAAAGTCGGTATGCGAAATATTACAATAAAAAGCACCAGATGGTGGAGTTCCAAGTGGGCGATAAAGTGTTCCTCAAGATTCGGCCGATGCATGGAGTATCGCGGGTACGTGGGGTGAAAAAGCTCAGCCCAAGGTATGTTGGGCCTTATACTATACTGGAAAGGATTGGCCCGTTGGCCTATCGGTTGGAGTTACCGCCAGAGCTGGAGAACCTCCACGACGTGTTCCATGTGTCATCATTTCGAAAGGCGCTATTACGGCCCGATCAATATATTCCCACTACTGAAGGTGCAGTGGCGTCAGATAGGTCTGTGCGACTAGAGCAGGTGCGGATTGTTGACAGCTAGACAAGAACTTTGCGCCGCAAAAGTGTACCCTTGGTGAAGGTGCTATGGTCCAACCTTGGGAAGGAGGAGTACACATGGGAGCCATTGGATTTGATGCAGCAACGCTACCCGGAGTTTTTTGCTCAAGGTAATTTTATTTTAAAGCATATGTTAAATTTTCTGTTATGCTTTTCTCCCCACAGCCTAAGCCTGATTTTGGGGACGAAATCTTTTATTTTGTTTATAGGATTTGTAACGTCCCGAATTGCACTAGGCCCCTCGTGCGTGTTTTGAGTCAGGAGAGCTGACTAGGGTTCATGGAGAGTGCTGACAACAGGGTAGCACATGTGAAAAGGAGGAGAAATTGGAGAAACATGAGACACGGGTATAGACCCGGGCGTGTCCCTACCCGTGTGCGTGTGCGTCGAGTTGAACTCGACGAGGCATGTCGAGATCGGCGAGCTATGTTGACATGATGTGACACGGGTAGCGACACGGGCGTGTCTCTACCCGTGTGTGTGTCGAGTTACACTCGATAGGGCGTGTCAAGACTGACGAGCTGTGTCAACACCATGTAACACGGGTAGCGACACAGGCGTGTCCCTACCCATGTGTGTCGAGTTACACTCGACGAGAGGTGTCGAGATCGACGAACTGCACGTCGACTTCGACGGATTAACATGACACGGGTAGAGACACGGGCGTGTCCCTACCCTTGTGCTCCAGTCGACGATTTTGATCGAGATCGACGAACTGTTGAGATCGTCAAAATGTATCCCGAGAAGGACACGACCAGGGAACACGGCCGTGTCATGTGGACACGGGTAAGGACACGGTCGTATCCCTACCCGTGTCACTTTTTGTATATAAGGGAAGAGAAAACCCTAGCCATTTTCATGCTCATTTCATTCCCTATTTCCTGTGAGAACTCCTGGTCAGAGAGAAAACTGCTGGAGAAAGTTCTACAGGAGAAAATCCGCCATCACCGTGAAGGAGAAGATGCCGCCAAGGAGAATTACGAGATCCGTGGCCGGAAATGGAGGAACCGCTGGAATCGATGTGAGTTTCCTACCCTCTCCCTTGGTGCTAGATCTATAGTTATTTTCCAAGGAGAGACATCGGCTCAAGAGAGTCTTGATGGAGAGAAGAAGTCTTCTAGGTTTGGCCATGCTAGGACTTGTGTTTTAGGTTTTAGATCTCTTCAACCACTCTCTTCTTGTATGTGATGATGGGTGATGGTTTCGTGAAGAGTGTTGACCTCATGAGCTTGAATAAGGGTGAAGGAAATTCTGGAATGATTTGGGAAGATCGCCTTGAGGAGGAAGATGAACTGATGCCGTTCATTCCGTCTTAAGATGCGTGCAGAATCTGTATTCTGCGTGCAGCGAACTTCGTGGCCATTTTTAGGTGTGATATGGCCAGATCTGGGCTTTTGGCTAAACACGAAAGTTGAAGCCCTTGAAAATACCTTTCCAACGAATGGTTGAACGATTTCAGGCGAAGTCTGTAGCCACAGGAAAGTCAAACGAAAATGGTGTTCAACAATTCCTGCATGCAGAAATTGTGTTCTGTACGCGGCGGACTTCAAGTTCGATTTCAAATAGGATAATGTCAAAACTGGGTTGAGGTCTGAATACAAACGTTGTGGACCATGGAAAGACCTTTCCATCGTGAGGTTACACGTCTTCACCAGATTCTTGTAGCTTCGGGAATCTCCGGTCGAAGCTGCTGTCCAGATTCAATCTGCACCTAAATTCTGCGCTTTTATAAGATGGGTTTAGATTCAGTGGAAGTTTTATTGCAAGTTACTTGACTTGGATGAACCTTTATGATTAATCATTTGTTGCATGATTGACGAAGCTTATTAATTAGATTTCATATAATCAAATTGTGAAGCAATCTTATTTAAACGAATTGACTTGATAAGAATTGAAAGATTGTTATTTATGCGCATCATATATAATATGTCGTTAACATATGGAAAGTGTGATGGATCTTTACATGCACATCATGTTCATAATAGGTTAGTACTTTTGGAAAGATTTGTAAATCTTTATAAGCGTAACATGTTATATTATGTTGCCATCATTTGGGAGTCATATAGAAGAATAAATCATGGCCATAAGTATGTTTGATTAATGAATTGAGTTTAGTAGTCCAATACTTAGAGCGTCGTCTCCATACGGGTAGTATTGTGAAGGGATGTAGGTGCGGTGTTGACCTTCACTTGTTTGGTTGAGTTGTGATAAGGTATGGATGGAAGGTTGGGCTGTGTCCTCGTGCTTACTTCTAAGGCCCCTTCCTTGTTATGTTGATGTGACATTTGCATGTTGTGTGAGTCGACACGCGGTGTCGTAATCCTGGGTTAAGGATAGTGTGGCAGGTCTACGGGCTCGTCAGTCGTCACACCGATTGGAGTCGACAGTTAGACTTTGGGCGGTTGGGCTGTGTCCTCGGTGTTCACGTCCCGGGGCCCCTTCCGTGCCAAGTGAACGGTTGGGCTGTGTCCTCGTGCTTACTTCCGTGGCCCCTTCCGGGTCACACAAGGCCAATTCGGGCTGTGTTCTTGGTGCACATCTACCCAAGACCCCGCTGGGCCATAGTACGCATGAGCTCTGCTGTTGTGTTCTTAGAATTGAGGCGTACAGAGGCCTAGGTGAAGTAGTGTGGATACCCGCCTAGTAGTAGAAGTGCCCGTTCTACTGTCACCGTCTGGCCACGACGGCTGATGCCTGAGAGGTTAGCTACCTACTCGAAAAGTGGGAACTATAGTCTGTGTCGACATAGCAATTGCATGGGTGTGATCATGGGTGAGTCATTGCATAGCATTCATAGCATCTCATAACATTGCATAACAAGATCCTCATCGTATAAGTTTGTATGAGCACTCTTATATGATGAGTTACCTTTATGTAACCCGATCCTTAACTTATAAGTTTGTATGAGCATTCTTATAAGTTAAGTTACTTTCCTGCTGTTACTTATACATGTTAGTTTGTTGTAGCTCTTAAATATTTGCTAGTTCATGTTATTGTTACTCTTACACTACTGCCACCTACTTTTACTTCCTTTACTTGCATACTTATTATATACTGTACTCTTGTTCCTTTTCCCCGCCCGGTGCCAAGGTGTCGCCGGGGGAGCGGATGTGAAACCACTTAGTTGTTTCGAATAACGGTTGCTACGTCTTCCTTTTTAGGAGGTCACGCAGCAGGTAGAGCAGCCGCAGACTACGCAGCAGGCAGCCAGGCCAGGACGATAGGGCCTGAAGTGACGGTGTCGTCGATACCGTCGGTTATAGATGTTAGTATTTGATAACTCTGATGTAGCCCGTTTGAGCAATGTTTAGTTGTACTCTGATATATTGTAGAAGCATGTTTTAGCTTCTCCTTTATTAATGTATTTGGACTTTATTACTTAGTGTGGATTTTGACTTCTCTTGCTTATTATTTTTGGTTGGGTTGGTATGTTCTATTGATATTGTCGTAGCCGGCGGAATAGGCGTCTTGTGGTACAGGTTAGCCTGTGTGCTAATGCTACCGCAAGACGACTGTTCCGGGCATAAGACTCCCCCTTCGTGCCGTGTTTGGGATCCGGGAGGGGCGGGGGGGGGGGGGGGGGGGGGGGGGGGTCTTACATGATGAGCCTATTTTTGAGGCTAAATTGAAGAGGCACATAATCCGCGGCTTGCAGAAGGAATATGTTACTTTTGTTATGTCAGTTCAAAGCTGGGCCACTCAGCCATCTTTGCTGGAGCTTGAAAATCTGCTTGCTTCGCAGGAAAGTCTGGCAAGGCAGATGGCTGGAGTCATTGTCTCTGAGGAGAGCAGTGAAGCACTCTTTATGGGAAAGAAGAAGAAGAGGTGGGAAGGGAAGAAGAAGCAGGTCACTGATGAGAAAGAGCCTTCAACGTCTTATCAGCCAGAGAGGAGCGCTGCTCCAAAGAAGGACTGGAAGAAGAACTTGAAGTTCTACAGGTGTCATCAGCGAGGGCACTTCAAGCGGGACTGCAAGGTCAAACTGCAGCCTGGGCACGCTGCAGGAAAGGAGGAAGCTTGCTCTAAGAGTTAGGAAGCTGAATGGGGTGGGAGCCTTCATGACGGGCACTTGTGTCCGTGCCTTGTCTACTGAGGACTTCAACGGCGAATGGATCGTGGACTCCGGGTGTGGTCATCACCTCACTGGAGAAAAGTCGAAGTTCTCTTCCTTGCAAGAATACTCAGGTAACGAAGCTATCATAACTGCTGATAATACCATTTATGCAGTAGAGAAAGAGGGGGTTGTGTTTTTGGGTAGTGATCAGGGGCCACTCACATTAAGGAGTGTGTATCACGTACCGGGCATAAAGAAGAACCTCTTCTCTGGGACCAATGCAGTAGATGCTGGTTATCACGTTCTGTTTTGGCCAACAAACGTGAAGTTCCTTCGCAACGTATCAACGATTAAGGCTGATGTTGCTCATGTAGGAAGGAGAGTTAAGAACTTTGTTTGGTACATTGGTTTAAATGTACCTGATTTGAAGAACCCTCACCCAACTCAAAGATATACATCAAAATGTATTTGATGTGTTTTGAGTTTACTTGTGCGGGTTAAGTATTTACAGGAAAGAAGAAAAAGTTTCTAAGTCCATGTGTCGACACCTAGAGGGAAAGTGTCGACACTTAGGAAGACTTGTGTCGACACCCAGGCAAGCAGTGTCGACACTTGGAGTCATTGTGTCGACACCAGAGATGCTGAGTCGACACCAGACAGAAAGTGTCGACACAAGGAGCTGTGTCGACACACAATGAAGAAAGTGCAGTGAAACAGTGTCGACACATAACAGTTGTGTCGACACCCAGTGAAGCTGTGTCGACACTCAGCAAAAGTTAGCAGAGACTAAGTGTAAGTGTCGACACCCAGAACAATGTGTCGACACACAACAAAAGAGTCAACACTTGAAGAAAGTGTCGACACAAGAAAGTATGTGTCGACACTCAACTGAAGACTCAACACTTGAAGAAAATGTCGACACCTAGAGCTGTGTCGACACTTAGCAAAGATCAGCAAGTTCAACAAATTATTCTAAGTACAAGTATCGGCACTAAGGACATGTGTCGACACACAGCTGAAGTCTCAACAGAAGTAGAATGTGTCGACACAAGGAGCTGTGTCGACACTCCGCAAGTATCAACACTGAAGACATGTGTCGACACCAAGAAGCAGTGTCGACACTTATCAAGTACAACACATGAAGATGTGTCGACACAAAGATGTTGTGTCGACACTTAGAAGAATTCAGCAAAATACTGAAGTACAAGGACTTGTGTCGACACACATTATCAATGTCGACACATGAAGAAGAAGCTGTGTCGAGACATAAAATCTACAACACAAGGAGTTGTGTCGACACCTTGTAGACTAGTGTCGACACTTCGACAACATGTGTCGACACTTGGTCTATAAGTGTCGACACTTAAAGACAGAAAGAATCGACACTTTCAGACAGTTAGAGAATTTTCAAGAACTGACTGGATGACTTGACAGCTGCCATTCCAGCCGGTCTACTGCACCTGTCAGAGTTGTCAGAATTCAGTTATGGACGGGACCAGCCGGTTACCATGAAGAAGGCCTATAAATAGGCTTGTGTTGTCTACAGATAGAGGTTGTTCATATCATTGATCAAGTGTTTAAACAAAGAAGATCGTGCTATCAAGTGCAGATCTAAGAAGTTGGAGAGACAGAGCTCCATCCAAGAAATCAGTTGTTGGAACCAGACTGAGAAGAAGGGTTCAGATTTATTCTGAATCTTAAGTAGCAGAGATCAAGGATCAACTGCAGAAGGAGTCAATCTTATTGAGTTCTACTTTCAAGAAGCTTTGAAGAAAGCTAAGTCAGATTGATTTCAGCTGAGTTCTTCCAAGAACTCATCAAGAAACTCACATCTCATCTCTTTATTCTCTGAGTTGTTGAGTTAACATTATTGTATTCACTTTTATCTTGTAGGATCCTTTGGATCTGAGTCTTGTAATCCTGTAATTATAAAGGCTGAGGGTAGGAGAGTTTTATCTCTGAGTGTAGGCCTTGGTGGCCGAGTGTAGGCCTTGGTGGCTGAGTGTAGGCCTTGGTGGCTGAGTGTAGGCCTTTGTGGCTGAGTGTAGGCTTTGTGGAAAAGCTGAGTTGTAGGGCCTTGGGCCTGAGGTGTAGGAGCCTATTTTGGGTTCTGAGTTAGTGGAGAAGTTTGGCCGAATCTAGTACACTGCTAGATAGGCGAAGGGGGAAAGTGGATGTACCCAAAGCTTGGGGAACCACTATAAAACTCTGTGTCTACTGTGTGTTTGTGGATTGATGTGATTGCTGAATGTGTGCTGTGATAAATTAGATATAATTCTGTGATATTATCTGTTTGCTGCCTAAAAAGTTAAAAAGATTCAAGTCACCTATTCACCCCCCCCCTCTAGGTGCTTAGGGACAATATCTTTCAAGTGGTATCAGAGCCAGGTTCCTCAAAAAGGACTAACAGTCTGAGGAGATCCTATTGGCAGATTCAGTCTAAGTCAAATTACAGATTCAAGAAAATCAAGAATCATGGGTTCCACTGAGAATCACAAGGAATTGGGATTCATGAAGTTACCCATATGTAGGAAAGAGATCTTTGTGATATGGAAGGAAAGGGTGAGACTTTTTATGGAAGCCTCAGACCCTAGGATTTATATCACAGTAAAAGAAGGGCCATATGTGCCCATGAAGGTGTCAGTACTGGATAAAAATCAGAGAACACCAAAGGATTTCTCTGAAATGACAAAGGATGAAATTGTTCTAGCCACTATGGATAAGAGGGCTCAGAACATAATAGTGAGCGCCATAGATGATGCAACTTTTCAGAATCTGATACACTGTAAGAAAGCTAAAGAGATGTGGGAAACTCTTATTGTGTACATGGAGGGTTCTGAAGAAGTAAGACAAGACAAAAAATCCTTGCTAAATCAAGAATATGAAAGTTTTAGACAAGAAAAAGCTGATAGCATAACTGAGTGCTATAAAAAGTTCTACAGAATTGTGAATGAACTCATGTCCTATGGCAGAGAGTTCAGTAATTATGAACTCAATGACAAGTTTCTAAGGTCCCTAACTAAAGATTAGGACACCAAGATCTGTGCCATTAGAGAAATGGCTAAGTTGGCAGAAATTCCTCCACCTACACTGTTTGGCAAACTGCTGTCATATGAAATGCAGTTGACAGTGAGGAAAGAAGAGGAGAAATCAACAAGAAGTGAACATAAGGAGAGGACAGTGGCCTTCAAAACAGAAGCCCCCAGAAAGTACAGAGGTAAGTCACCAACTCCACCTCCAAAGATTGCTGAAACTGAGTCAGATGAGTCAGCAAGTACAAAGTCTGAAAGCAGTGAAAGTGATGAGGACTTTGCTGCCTTCACTAGACATTTTCAGAAGTTCTTGAAGAAGAAACAGTGGAGGACAAGGCCTTCTACTTCACAGGGAAAAGAAGACTTTTATCAGAATAAAAAGGCTTCAAAGAAGGACAGGAAAAAGACTAAGTCTAGCAAGGCAACACTTTCAAAAATAGTGTGCTATTGCTGCAATAGACAAGGCCATGTTGTTGCAGATTGTCCAGAAAAGAGAAAGGAGTCTAGTGACAAGAAGAAGACTCATTTCAAAGGCAAGAAAGAAAAGTCATTTGTTGCCAAAAAGGAGAAGACTCTGTCAGATATTTCTTCATCAGAAACTGAGTCAGATGCTGAGGCATATATAGGGCTGTTTGCTGAAGAAGAAGAAGAAGAAGAGTTCATGCAGATTATGGATTCTATATATGAACAAGAAGACAGTCAATGCCAAGGGCTAATGGCATTGACAGAAAGTGACAAAATCCTGGAGCAGCAAGGACCTTATAAGGTACAACATTGTTCTTCCAGTTCAGTTTCTTGTGCCAGTACAGAATCAGATTCATCTTCATCAAGTGATGAGAGTGTATCTGAGTCTGAAGAAGATATTCATCAGTTGATAGATGAATATAAAGTTCTGTTGCAAGCTTATAAGAAGAGCAAGTCCCTAGCCAAAAGTCAGGCAAAGGAAATTGCTAATCTCAAAGCTATGGCAACTGATTCTGAGAAATTGTTTGATCAAAAGCTAAATGAGATAGCCAGACTGAAGCACATAACTGTGATTCAGATGGGGACTATCACATATAAGAATGATCAAATCAAGAGTCTGGAGATCAATCTTCAGAAGGAGAAAGATCTAGTTGCTAGGTTTTCTAAACCTAAGTCAGTTTTACCCATAATTGATGAATTTGTTCATCACAAAAGTAAAGCTGGACTGGGATTTACTAGACCTGCAAGGACTGTCCAGTCCAAGTCCAAGGGCAAAGCCCCAACACTCAACAAGCCAGCTGTGGATAAAACAACTAAGACTGTACCTAAGCAAAGGTACAATAAGTTTGAGTGTTGGTGTTGTGGCAAGATAGGCCACTTTGCAATGGACTGTTGGCACAATGCTAGTGCCAAAGTGAGTAGCAAACTGCCTATTGGAAAACCAGTAGGTAGCTTTGTCAGGATGCAAACTAACAAGTACCAAGGACCCAAGGATTCTTTGGGTTCTAAGGTTCACTAATCTGTTTTGCAGGTAAGTCCAAGTGGCCATGCCCCAATATGGTACTTGGACAGTGCATGTTCCAGACATATGACTGGAACAAGGGGTTTACTAAGGGACTACATTCCAATCAAAGATGGTTCAAAAGTCACCTTTGGTGGTTCTGAAAAAGGAATCATCAAAGGATTTGGTAACATTTCTAGCAACTTGGTTACCATTACTCAAGTGGCTTATGTTAAAGGGTTGAAACACAACCTAATAAGTATAAGTCAATTAAGTGATGTAGGGTATGACATCTCATTTGTTAAAGATGGTTGTCATATCAGGAGGTCAACTAATCAAGAGATCATTTTGACTGGTTATAGGAAAAGGAATGTCTACTGCTTAGACATTATGGTTGAGAACAATGGTTCTCCAGTGTGTCTTGTAGCTGATGAGACAGTCTCTCATTGTGTCAAATGGCACAAGAGGCTAGCCCATCTAAACTACAAGACAATTGACAAACTCTTTAGCAAAGAGTTAGTGAGGAATGGTCATCAAGTCAAGTGTGTTAAAGATGGTATTTGCTCAGCTTGTCAAAAGGGCAAGCAGACTAGATCCATCTTTAGAAGCATAGAAAACAAAGATGCTGTGAGGTGTTTATACCTCTTGCATATGGATCTCTTTGGTCCAATGCCAGTTCACAACCTAGGTAGAAAGGTCTATACCTTTGTATTTGTAGATGACTACTCAAGGTTTTCCTGGGTGTTCTTCTTAAGACAGAAATCTGAAACACCTAGTGTCTTCTATAGCTTTGTCAAGCAAATTCAGAATGAACTAGACAGTACAGTGGTCAAGATTAGAAGTGACCATGGTACTGAATTTCAGTCTGAGAGTATGGCAAAACTATGTGAAGACTTTGGGATCTTTCAAGAGTTTTCTTCACCTAGAACACCTCAGCAAAATGGCATTGCTGAGAGGAAGAATAGAACCTTGATTGAGGCAGGTAGAACCCTATTAAGTGATACATCACTACCAGAATATTTCTGGGCTGAAGCAGTTAATACTGCATGCCATGTTATTAATAGGGCTACCATTACTAAAGGCCTCAACAAGACCCCCTATGAGGTTGTGAAAGACAGGAAACCAAACCTATCCTACTTCAGGATCTTTGGTTGTAAGTGCTTCATACTTAATAATGGTAAGTCTTACTTGACTAAGTTTGCTGCCAAGTCCCAAGAGGGAATTTTTGTTGGGTACAGCAACAATAGTAATGCTTATAGAGTCTACAACTTGTCTACACAAGTTGTAGGAGTATCTGTACATATAATATTTGATGAGACTAAACTTATTAACAATGAGTTGTCTAGTAGTGTATGCAGCTCCACAGGTATAACAAAGAAGTTGGACAAGCTTACTATAGAAGAAGAACCTGCTGCAAGACAGCAAGTAGAAGATAGTGGCTGCTGTCCAGGGGGAGTACTACATGTACCTAGTGCAGAAGAAGTACAAGGAGTGCAGCAAGATGAAGGAACTGAAGAGGTTCAACCAGAAGTCAGGATGCCTCCAGCCAATAGGCATCTTAGAGATCATCCAGTAGAGCAGATTATTGGAGATCCAAGACAAGGGGTACAAATAAGGAGCAGAAATCTGAATGCAGCAATCTACTCCAGTTTTCTATCTCAAGTTGAACCAAAGAAGTTTGAAGAAGCCATTCTAGATCCACAATGGATTGAAGCAATGCAAGAAGAGCTGAATCAGTTCAAGAGGTGCAAGGTCTGGGAACTTGTTCCTAAACCTAAAGACCACAATATAATAGGAACCAAGTGGATCTACAGGAATAAGATGGATGAACAAGGAGTCATCATTACGAATAAAGCAAGATTGGTTGCTAAAGGATATAAGCAGGAAGAAGGTATTGACTTTGATCAAACCTTTGCTCCAGTAGCCAGACTGGAAGCCATAAGGATGTTCCTGGCCTATGCAACCTTTCAAGGATTCAAAGTTTACCAAATGAATGTCAAGTCAGCATTTCTGAATGGTAATCTAAAAGAGGAAGTCTATGTGGAACAGCCATCAGTTCTTGTTGATTCAACTCTACCTAATCATGCTTATAGACTTAGGAAAGCTTTATATGGGTTAAATCAAGCCCCTAGGACTTGTTATGAAACCCTATCTAGTTTCCTCATTGAGAACAAGTTCTCAAGGGGGAAAATAGATAAGACTCTATTCCTTAGGTAATCTAGAGGCAAAGTTATACTAGTCCAAATATATGTAGATGACATTATATTTGGGTCTACTGAAAGCAGCCTTTGCAAAAAGTTTGCAAAACTTATGCAAGGTCAATTTGAGATGAGTAGTATGGGAGAACTTAAGTTTTTCTTGGGACTCCAAGTTAGACAGACTGAAAATAGTTTATCCATATGCCAGTCCAAGTTCACCCTAGAACTCATAAGGAAGTATGGTATGGATTCATCCAGTACCATGAAGTCTCCTATGGGGTCAAGTATGTCTCTTAGCAAGGATGATGCAGGGAAACCTGTAGATGAAACCTTGTATAGAGGGATAGTTGGCTCCCTATTATACTTGACTGCTAGTAGACCAGATATCATGTATGCTACATGTGCCTGTGCAAGGTATCAAGCCTGCCCTAAAGAGTCTCATTTGACAGCAGTCAAAAGGATATTGAGATATCTAAAGGGCACTCCCTATTTAGGCCTCTGGTACCATAGGAATGGGGATTTTGAAATAACAGGTTATTCAGATGCAGACTTTGCAGGATGCAAAGAAGATAGAAAAAGCGCAACTGGAACCTATCAATTCCTAGGAGGAAGACTAATTTCATGGAGTAGCAAAAAGCAAACAAGTGTGGCTATCTCCACTACAGAGTCAGAATATGTGGCTGCTGGAAGTTGCTGTGCTCAACTTCTATGGATACAGCATCAGCTTGAGGACTATGGAATTCAGGTAAGTAGAACTCCACTCTTTTGTGATTCTACTAGTGCTATTTCAATAGCTAATAATCCTGTATCCCATAGTAGAACTAAACATATTGAAATTAAATATCATTTTCTTAGGGAGCATGTAGAAAGAGAAGATATTTTACTTGAATATGTTAGAACAGATAATCAACTAGCTGATATGTATACTAAGCCCCTAGAAGAAGCTAAGTTCAATAGGTTTAAAATTGAACTAGGAATGATAAACTTAGAATAAGTTTATAGTATTGGCTAAGTAAAATAGTGTCGACACACAGAGTTGTCTGTGTCGAGACAGAAAAGTGGTGTCGACACTTCAGGGAAAAGGTGTCGACATATCTAGGAAGTTAGTGTCGACACTTCAGAATATTAGTGTCGACACATGACAAGTAGGTGTCGACACATCCAAAGTGGTGTCGACACTTAGTTTTTACTCAGAATTCTCTAAGTAAAGTCTCGACTATGTGTCGAGTTAAGTTGTGTCGACACATAAACAAGTGTCGACACATATATATGTTGACTACAACTTGTGTCGACACATATGTGTCGAGACATTCTAAGTCAGTGTCGACACTTATCACCAGTGTCGACACAATATAAGTTAGCTGCCCGCCTTTTCATCTTCAAACCTAGAAAGGTATAAATAGGATTTTGCCTTTGTTTTTCGACACGCTTTCAACAGTTTCGAGACCAAACTACTGTGTCGACACCTCTCTTCTCTCAAGACAAATTCTTCAAACCATAATGGCGCCAAAGCTTGAGGAGAACGTCAGTGAGGGTTATGAACTGGTGCGCGACGCATTTGTTGATGCAGACCCGGAGATCAATAACATTATAACCCTAGTTGCAGACTCAGGATTAGAATTTCTGGTTTCTGAGCCTACAAAGATCTGGAAAAAGGAAGTCCTGGAATTCCTCAATGGAGCTAAGATTGACGAATCTGGATTCAAGATGAAATCCAGGGTTCATGGTGAGAAGATAAAGGTTTCACCTAAAAGTCTGAGAAAAGTACTCCAGCTCCCAAGAACTAAAGAAGAAGATGAAGTTACAGCTTCAAAGACCAGAGAAGCTCTAACTTGGTGTGGACTAGATTCAAAACTGAAAATTGGATCTGTGTTTAATAGGAAGGGCATGAACAGCCAAGGGAAATTCATGTCTGAAATCGTTGGCAAAGTGATCCTCAGTAAACCAGGAGGGCATGATAGGGTATCTGCCTCTATGTTTAACATTATGACCAGGATTATCTTCAATCTGAAAACTGACTGGTCAGTTATAATCTTTGAGAAGATCAAGGAAAGTCTGAAGAAGCCCAACTTGGGCAGGATCATAAGTCTGTACCTTGCTGGAAGTATTCCAGAGGTAATGAGTCAAGCTGCTGGCAGCAAAATCAACCATATGAGAAAGATGGATTTGAGGATATTCTCTAGATGGAGACAGGGTGTTGTCTAAGGAGATGCCAACCCCTGAGAAGATAATTCCTGAGAAAGGATCACCTCAAAAGAAGAAGAGGAAAACTGCTCCAGTGGCTCAAGTTTCCACTAGCAGCTCTGGTAGTGAGGAGCATGTGGTTTTCTCGCCTGATGATAATGAAGAAGAGACATCTACAGCTCAACAAGAAGTTGCTGTGAAGCAGGGGGAGCTACCATCAGCTAGCCCCTTACACCAAGCTCAAATCCAGGGGGAGCAACTAGTTCTGGAAGAACCCACTCCTCTTGAGAGTGAGCAAGCAACCAGCATCATCCTAGAGGTAATCTCTGAGCTTAATGCTTTAGATTTCCTTAAAGTGGATACTGTTTTATCTGATCCATTAGTAAATGTTCATCAGCAAACTCAGCTGGATAGCCAAATTCCAGATGTTGTCATGGAAGACACATCTGTTGAAGTTGTTGTTACTGATCCAGTGGTTGAAGAGCAAAGAATTTCTCCTGCCCATTCTCCACAAGAGTATACCATGGAAGATCTTTTCTTAAATCTGGATCAAACAGATTTTGACAAAGAAAGTATAGCTGCTGTAGGAGAGGATGCTCCAGCTGAGGGGGAGCAAGTTGTAATTCTTGAAGAGCCTGCAAGAAAAGAAACTGAGAAGGCACCAGATGTGCAGACTGAGAGGCCCCCAAGCCCTAAGGAGAGGGTAGAAATTGCCAGCACATCAGCTTCTGAAGATGAGGATGCTGTAAGGGCAAAGAAGAAGAAATTTCAGGTCTTCAGAAGAAGGAGCCAAAGTTACAAGAAGGCATTACAAACCATAGCACCACAGCCTATAGTTCAGTCAGCACCATCAATTGATTATAGTGCACTGATGGTTGCTATGCAGATCAAGTTGGATGAGCACAGAAAAGCAATTGAGAAGTATGTGGATGAAGGGAAGAAATCATTACAGTTTGATTTGGCCCAGGATATTAACTCAATAAGATTTGAAATGAATCTTAATAAAAAGGAGATGACAGACTGCTTCCACAAAGGAGGGAATGCAGTAGTGTACTTGGCAACTCATCAAGAGAAAATAAAGGCTCAAGTAGATGACATAGCACTGAAGCAGGGGTATGTTCTAGAAAACCAAATAAGGATGAATGACAATCTGACAGCATCTCATAATGCAATTGTCACAGAACTAAAGAACATAGGTGCTGGACCTTCTACTTCTACTGCTACTGCTAAAGCAGATTTTGACAAAGCACTGCAAGAGAGCATAACTGCTGTTAAGAATGCTATACTAGACTCTGAGAAGATCATCACTGACAAACTCCAAAGGCTCAAACCTTTCTACAGAGATGGAGTTAATTATTTAAATGCCCAAATTCAATTTCAGAAAGATGACTTAAGGGATCACATGGAAAGAGAAGTCATAAAGTGGGAGAGGGTCTTAGTCAAAGCTAGCTCTGATCATGCCAAGTGGATATCTAATTCTATCAGAGCTATACTGGGTTATCCTCCTCTTTGTGATGATGACAATGTTGCTGAATCTGGAATTCATCCTGCATATCTAGGAGGGGAGCAACCTGAAGTGGCTCAACTCATCTACCCTCCTCCAGATTTTGATATGGTTCATGCTGACATACAATCCATGTATAGCCCACCTGGGGGTAAGGACAATGTCATTCTTGACAAAGTTGTTCAGCCAGTATCTGAAGCCATGCAGGAAGCTATTTTAAAAGAGCAAGCTGAAGAAGAAACCAGATTATCTAAGAAGAGGTTCAGGGAGCAAGCTGAACAAAGACCAGACTTTGAGCAGTGGAGCCCCACCTCTAGGAATATTATTTTGACTGCCTGGAAAGCTGCCAAAGATAACATTCAAGACAGGAATAAGTGGTTTTCTGAAACTGAATGGAGAAAACATGAGTCTAGGCAGGAGGCTATAGTCCAGTACAGAAGGAAGGCCAAGATGGGAAAGCTACCTCCTACTGCTCAGGAGCCTAGCAAGTACTTTCATAAGCCTTATCATTATTTTGAAAGGCAAAAGATTAAGGCTGAGGAACTCAAGAAGAAGGAGCTAAAAGGGAAGAAGCCTGTTGAAACTAAAGATGCTGAAGCTTCTATGCAAGCCAAGATTCAGTCAGGGAAAGGAATAGTCATTAAGGAGGCTGAACAGAAATAGCTTAGAAAATTTCTTAAGTTTACTATGTATTTTTTTGATATAAAACATTCTGTAAACTTTAGAATTTTCTATATGACAAAGTATTGGAACAATGTTTTGTGTGATAAATTTGTTGTGTAATAAATTTGTTTCATAATTGTTCTGTGATGATGTCTATGTATACATGTGTGATTGATACATGTTTATGTTTACCCTGCTATATATAATCCTGCTTTACATCATTTTGTAATTTAATTATGAATGGTCTATATCATTGACTAAGGGTTATGACTTCTCCAAATAGGGGGAGATTGTTGGGTACATTGGTTTAAATGTACCTGATTTGAAGAAGCCTCACCCAACTCAATGATATACATCAAAATGTATTTGATGTGTTTTGAGTTTACTTGTGCAGGTTAAGTATTTACAGGAAAGAAGAAAAAGTTTCTAAGTCCATGTGTCGACACCCAGAGGGAAAGTGTCGACACTTAAGAAGACTTGTGTCGACACCCAGGCAAGCAGTGTCGACAGGTGGAGTCATTGTGTCGACACCAGGGATGCTGAGTCGACACCAAACAGAAAGTGTCGACACAAGGAGCTGTGTCGACACACAATGAAGAAAGTGCAGTGAAACAGTGTTGACACTTAACAGTTGTGTCGACACCCAGTGAAGCTGTGTCGACACTCAGCAAAAGTTAGCAGATACTAAGTGTAAGTGTCGACACCCAGAATAATGTGTCGACATACAACAAAAGAGTCAACACTTGAAGAAAGTGTCGACACAAGAAAGTATGTGTCGACACTCAGCTGAAGACTCAACACTTGAAAAAAATGTCGACACCTAGAGCTGTGTCGACACTTAGCAAAGATCAGCAAGTTCAACAAATTATTCTAAGTACAGGTGTTGGCACTAAGGACATGTGTCGACACACAGCTGAAGTCTCAACAGAAGTAGAATGTGTCGACACAAGGAGCTGTGTCGACACTCAACAAGTATCAACACTGAAGACATGTGTCGACACCAAGAAGCAGTGTCGACACTTATCAAGTACAACACATGAAGATGTGTCGACACAAAGATGTTGTGTCGACACTTAGAAGAATTCAGCAAAATACTGAAGTACAAGGACTTGTGTCGACACACATTATCAGTGTCGACACATGCAGAAGAAGCTGTGTCGAGACATAAAATCTACAACACAAGGAGTTGTGTCGACACCTTGTAGACTAGTGTCGACACTTCGAAAACATGTGTCGACACTTGGTCTATAAGTGTCGACACTTAAAGACAGAAAGTCTCAACACTTTCAGACAGTTAGAGAATTTTCAAGAACTGACTGGATGACTTGACATCTGCCATTCCAGCCAGTCTACTGCACCTGTCAGAGTTGTCAGAATTCAGTTATGGACCGGACCAGCCGGTTACCATGAAGAAGGCCTATAAATAGGCTTGTGCTATCTACAGATAGAGGTTGTTCAGATCATTGATCAAGTGTTTAAACAAAGAAGATCGTGCTATCAAGTGCAGATCTAAGAAGTTGGAAAGAGAGAGCTCCATCCAAGAAATCAGTTGTTGGAACCAGACTGAGAAGAAGGGTTTAGATTTATTCTGAATCTTAAGTAGCAGAGATCAAGGATCAACTGCAGAAGGAGTCAATCTTATTGAGTTCTACTTTCAAGAAGCTTTGAAGAAAGCTAAGTCAGATTGATTTCAGCTGAGTTCTTCCAAGAACTCATCAAGAAACTCACATCTCATCTTTCTATTCTCTGAGTTGTTAACATTATTGTATTCACTTTTATCTTGTAGGATCCTTTGGATCTGAGTCTTGTAAGCCTGTAATTATAAAGGCTGAGGGTAGGAGAGTTTTATCTCTGAGTGTAGGCCTTGGTGGCTGAGTGTAGGCCTTGGTGGCTGAGTGTAGGCCTTGGTGGCTGAGTGTAGGCCTTTGTGGCTGAGTGTAGGCTTTGTGGAAAAGCTGAGTTGTAGGGTCTTGGGCCTGAGGTGTAGGAGCCTGTTTTGGGTTCTGAGTTAGTGTAGAAGTTTGGCCGAATCTAGTACACTGCTAGATAGGCGAATGGGGAAAGTAAATGTACCCAAAGCTTGGGGAACCACTATAAAACTCTGTGTCTACTGTGTGTTTGTGGATTGTTGTGATTGTTGAATGTGTGTTGTGATAAATTAGATATAATTCTGTGATATAATCTGTTTGCTGCCTAAAAAGTTAAAAAGATTCAAGTCACATATTCACCCCCCTCTAGGTGCTTAGGGACAATATCTTTCAAACTTGTTTGTTCTTGCAACTAATTCTTATGTTGATCGAATGAGAGCCAACGATAGCGCTGCTTGTAACACCTCCTATCCGTCGCATAGCATATAGTAGTAGGTCCGGCCGGGGCCCGACGCCATATACTACAGACAGACCTGGTGGTTACTTATGGAAACCATCCAACCAATCTCAACGTCCTACACAGAGCATTCTAGCGGAAGCAGTTTTAAAAAGTTGTAACAAAGAACCCAACATTAAAGCACGAATGTCCACTAATACAAAATAGGAATGTTATACAAAAATACCCAAAATAAGCCTTAAGGCTTTACAAAATGTTTCACTTTAAATTACATGTTTTACAAACCACGGCACGCAGGCCGGTCACACATGAATAAAGCAGTAAACACTTCCAATTAGGCCTTCAAGGGCCGGCTTTGCATTCGGGCTTTAGACCGCTATTGACCGCTTGGTGCAGCTACACTTGCAAGCAACAAACCACCGCACGGTGGCAAAACAAGGCAACAGTCAGCAATGCTGACCAAATTATAACGATCCCGCCCCCAACTCGGGGCGGCGATGCTCCTTACCTGCATTTCATTAGCATAAGCGAGCAATAAGCACATATAGCCATTTCATCACAGATGTTGGCACGCACGGCCACACGCCCCATGCTCTCAGGGCACATTTTTGGTGAACCGGTCGATGTCACGTCAATTAAAGCCATAGACATTCCGGACTCACCACCGCCGCTTAGATGACCAAACTTATGAGCAATTTGTCTTCCTGGCCCGGGTCACGACAATTTAAGCCATTGACCGCCGAAGACCCTAATCTATGCCAACGGCAAGTGCCACGTGCCTTTAGGTCTCTTTAACCGAACGACATAGAACGAGTACGGTTCCATCTAACCCGTGCTCACATCGCAACGACAATTTAAGCCATTTGCACGGGTCAAACTTCCACCGAGTCACATTTCCATCACAATTCACATAACCCGGTTATGTTCAAGTTGGCTCTCAGGCCACCAAGTTGGCAAGATCTCGTATCCGCCCAGTTTTCCGGGTGCACCTTTGGGTTAGTCCCCAAGGCTCCCTGCTGCAATCTACCGCGTAGAAAACCCGAAAAACAATCCATAGCACGGAGTCTTCTCCGGCATTTATGCAATGCAACATCACCGATCCAGACCAACATGTCCGGGTAGGCTTCACACATCATGCCTATGTCCGTTCTCGCTTACAGACTCTAAACAACGGGGACTTCACATATCTACCCGAAGGAACGCCTCCAACTCTCCGCAAACTCACGAGAGCCGGATTCCTATGCAAAGAAAGAGAGCTACTCATGCTCAAGATGAGGATCGTTACCCTAGCATTCCTCTTTGGCGCCATTGAAAAGTAATCGGATGAAAAGCACCGCACTAGCTTTGCCTCCGTGGATCCGGAGTCGGCTCGCGATTCGGAGCTCTGAAGCTCCTCCAATGGCGGGATCTAGCTCCTTCTTCCTTCCTTGGCTCTCCTCTCTCTCTAAGGTTTTTAGAGAGATAACACTTAAGAAAAGTGAGGGTTTCTAAGTCCAATCCCGGGTATATCCCTTCAGGAACAACCCCCAGCCGTTGGATCTCAAAATAAGGAAACGAACGGCTTTGATTCGGGACTGAAATGCCCAATCTGGACCGAACACGGCCTGGCACACGCCCGTGTCCAGGGCCGTGTGCCTCATTCATCGTCAAAATCGGCTCACCTGGAACCTCACACGGGTATCGAACACGCCCGTGTTCGAGCTGACACGCCCGTGTTCCACCTGACACGGCCGTATGGCCGGCCGTGTACCCCTATCATTTTTCCCCGAAATCAACCCGAGCACTGCACGGGTTCTAGGACACGCCCGTGTCCTTACCAGTGTCCCCTCAACACGCCTGGACCCCAGGCCGTGTACATGGTCTCGACACTCGACACTTCGTCGAGCAAAGATCGTCGACCTGATGACACGGCCTTGGACACGCCCATGTCCTAGGCCGTGTGCCTTGTATCGACACAATGTCGAGACCAAAGTGTCGACTCCCCGGGACAAGTGTCGATACAGGTTGACACGCCCTGTGACACGCCCGTGTCGCAGGCCGTGTGCCATGTCTCGACACCTCGTCGAATGTAATGTGTCGACTTCGCGGCTAAGTATCGACACGGGTCGACACGCCCTGCGACACACCCGTGTCGCAGGCCGCGTGCCCAGTCTCGACACAATGTCGAGACCAAAGTGTCGACTTCCCGTCTCAGTGTCAACACAGGCTTGACACGCCCTGGGACACGCCCGTGTCCCAGGCCGTGTGCCTGCAGCCAGAACCCAAACAGGCCCAAAACGTCCCCCTTCTCTCCTTTGAGTTTCGGGGCGTTACAACTCTCCCCCTCTTAAAAGAATTTCGTCCACGAAATTACATAAAGGAAAGACATGTACAAAACCAAAATTTGTACCTGAGCGGAACAACTCCGGATATTCGTCAAACATAGTCTGCTCTCGCTCCCAAGAGAGCTCCTCATGACCGCAATTGTCCCACCAGACCTTGACCATCCTGATCTCTTTATTGCGTAGCCGCTTGACCTCCGAGTCCTCGATCCGCACGGGCTTGACCTTTGTCGTTAGCCCACTATCCACCAGCACTTGATCAACCGCGATCACTTGCGTAGGCTCTAGCACCGCCTTCCGAAGTACCGAAATATGGAATACATCATGTAATCCACTAAGCTCCACTGAAAGCTTCAACTGATAGGCCGCTTCACCAACTCTCTCCAGAACCTCAAAAGGTCCAAGGTACCTCGGGTTTATCTTTTTCAATCGCCGCACCCGCGAGACACCCTTGAACGGCTTGATCTTTAAGTATACATAATCGCCCACAGCGAACTCCACGTTCCTGTGCTTGACATTATAGTACCTTGCTTGCCGGTCCTGAGCGGTAAGCAACCTCTCCCGAATGGTTCTCACCAAGAAAGTAGCATCCTCCACTTCCGATCGCTTATACAACTTTGACTCACCCGTTTCTAACCAAGACAACAGCGTGCGACATTTTCTACCATATAGGGCCTCGAAGGGCGCCATTTGAATACTCGCTTGGTAGCTGTTGTTGTATGCGAACTCCACCAAATAAAGGTGGTCTTCTCATTGCTTTCCAAAATCCAAGACACACATGCGAAGCATGTCTTCCATGGTTCTATTGACCCTCTCGGTCTGCCCATCCGTTTGCGGATGGAAGGCTGTGCTGAATTTCAGCTTTGTTCCCAACATTTGCTGCACTAGCCTCCAATCATTGGACGTGAACCGCCCATCTCGGTCACTCACGATGCTGCGGGGCACACCATGAAGCCGTACTATGTTATCCACATAAAGCTTTGCCAGCTTCTCCACCGGATCTTCCTTCCTATGCGGAATAAAATGCGACAGCTTCCTTAATCGATCAACAACCACCCAAATGGCGTCGTTCCCCTTTTGTGACCTTGGCAAACCGTGCACAAAGTCCATAGAGATGTCGTCAAATTTCCACTCCGGAATAGGCAAGGACTTAAGAAATCCTCCCGACTTTTGGCACTCCGCCTTTACCAAGGCGCAAGTTTGGCACTTCGCTACGTATAGCGCCACATCCTTCTTTAAACCCGGCCACCAAAACAGTCTCTTCACATCACGGTACATCTTCGTGCTCCCCGGGTGAATCGAGTACTTGGTATGGTGTGCCTCGTACAACAACTCCACCCGTAAATTCCCACACTTGGGACGCACAGACGACCGTCTTTCCAAAGTAATCCGTCCTCCACGACGAATTGGGAATTTGACCCATCCAGAGCCTCTACCATGAACTGCTTCATATGAGCATCCATATCCAAAGCCTGCCGAATACGATCAGCCAGGTCACATTGGACTTCAGTCCAATTCAGAACTGCTTCAGTTCTTGATTGTCTATCCACACAAACAATCTCCAATGCCTCCAACTCTCGCACCAACCGCTCATCATGCATAGATAGCCAATTGGCTTGAGCTGGGGCTCGGCGACTCAACGCATCCGCAACCTCATTCCCTTTGTCAGGCACGTAGTGGATCTTGAATGTATAGTCCCCCAGGAACTCCATCCATCTACGCTGCCGCATATTCAGATCCTTCTGATCAACAAGATACTTCAGGCTCTTGTGATCGGTGTAAATATCAATCTTCACACCGTACAAATAGTTTCTCCACAGCTTCAAGGCAAAAATCACGGTCGCTAACTCCAAGTCATGGACCGGATAATTCCTCTCATACACTTTTAGCTGTCTCGAGCCATAAGCTATTACACTTCCGTGTTGCAGTAGGACGCAACCCAAACCGCGGCCCGAAGCATCACTATAAATCTCTTAGCCTTCGGTCCCACATGGCGAACTCAGCACAGGCGTCGTGGTCAACTTACACTTCAACTCCTCAAAAGCTCGCGCGCACTCTGGCGTCCAAATGAAATTATGCTCCTTCCTCGTCAAAGTAGTGAGAGGTAATGCTATCCGCGAGAAGTTCTCTACGAAGCGCCTATAATAGCCGGCAAGCCCCAGAAAACTCCGGACTTCCGCTACAGTAGCAAGCTCAGGACACTCCCGTATCACAACAATCTTCGTTGGATCCATAGCAATACCCTCTCCACTCACTATATGCCCGAGGAACGCCACTGAGGATAGCCAAAACTCGCACTTCGAGAACTTGGCATACAACTGATTTCTCCTTAGCGTCTCCAACACCAAATGAAGATGCTTGAAGTGATCTTCCTCACTTTGCGAGTACACCAAAATATCGTCGATGAAGACGATCACGAAATGCTCCAAGTACTCCCTGAAAGTCGTGTTCATCAAATCCATGAACACTGACGGCGCATTAGTCATCCCAAACGGCATGACCGTAAACTCATAATGCCCGTATCTCGTACTAAACGCTGTCTTCGAGATATCAGTCTCCCTTATTCGCAGCTGATAGTACCCAGCCTTGAGATCCAACTTCGAGTACACCGTCGACCAGACTAACTGATCAAAGAGATCATCAATCCGGGGGATCGGGTACTTGTTCTTCTCCGTCAGCTTGTTTAGCTCCCGATAATCAATACATAGCCTCAAGCTTCCGTCCTTCTTCTTAACAAAGAGGACCGGTGCGCTCCAAGGCGAAGAACTCGGGCGCACATACCCTTGCTCCAACAACTCTTGCAGTTGAACTTTCAGCTCCGCCATTTCCTTAGGCGCTAGCCGATACGGAGATCGTGACACAGGCTTTGCACCTAGCACTAGCTCGATCATAAAATCTATCTCCCGTTGAGGCGGGGCTCCAGGAAGATCTGCGGGGAACACATCAGGGTATTCCGATACCACTGAAATACAATCCAACGCGGGCTTTGGCTTTGCAACCTCCACTAGTGTAAAGAACAGTTCTGCTCCGGCACGAACCGCCTTCACCACCTGAAGAGCAGACATCAACGTCTTGCTCGACCCCTTTAAGCCCGTAAAAGTCGTCTCACGACTTGCTCCCAGCTTGACTTCCTTGCTACCGCAATCTATATGGGTCTGCTGCTCCGAGAGCCAGTCCGTGCCAAATATGACGTCGAACTCCACTAACGGAAGTAAAGACGCTCGCAGGTCGAACTCCTGCACCCCAATACGAACCTTAACATCACAGATCCTATCCGCTCGCATCGAACACCCATTGGGCAACAACACATCCAACTTATCCTTCGCCATCGAAGAAGGGACTCCGATGTGTGATATAAATCCTTCGGACAAGAAGGAGTGTGAGGCTCCCGTATCGAAGAGTGCTCGTGCCGGATTTTCACAAATCAATACAAATCCTAAACAAGCAGTGGCAAGGTAACATGTGCATAACAAGTATTTAAAGAAATTGACTTGCTATAAATTAAACCGTACCTGTCACCACATCGGCTTGTTTGATGGCCTCCTGTTGGCCAAGATTGTAGACCCTTGGTTGGGCCGGAGCATAATGGGATGCGGTCGACTCCACCGCCTTTCCCTTCTCTTCATAAGTAGCTCCTGGCCTTCTCTCAGACTTAGGACGTCCGCTCCAACAATCACTGGCGAAATGCCCCGTCTTTCCACATGTAAAACACGCGCCCGGGGTCCGACTCATAGTCGCCCAGAAGCACCAGAAGGAGGTGGACCCGAAGTCCTATGCTTCTTGAAAGACCTCCGATAGCCGGACTTTGAAGTAGTCGGCACTTTGAATTCAGATTTCTTCTCACCCAAGCTTTTCTTTGCTTGTACATTTTTCATGTCCTTCTCCAAGGACCGGGTAGTATTGACCAAGGTTAAGAAACCCTGCGTCATCGGCCCCGAAAGTAGTAGTATCAACTCATCCCTCAAGCCTTCATAGAAGCGATTAGTCTTGCGCTCCTCATCCACGATGGTGGAGCTAGCATATCGACTCAAACGAGTGAACTCGTGGAAATATTCATCCATGCTCCTCTCACCCTAAACTAACTTCAGGAACTCATTCTCCAACGCTAACTTCTGCGTCGAAGGGAGGTATCTAGCCAAGAACAATCTCGAGAACTCCTCCATCGAGACATCACCAAGTTGCCTACCCCTCAGTAAGTGCAGCTCCAATCCTTCCCACCACATCCTCGCTTCACCGTCCAGAAGGAACGTAGCGATGGTGGTCATTTGCCAATACTCCGTCTCTGTTGCTGTCATGACTCTCTTCACCCTGGAGAGCCAGTCTTCAGCCTGAGATGGGGTTCCCAACCCCGAGAATAACGGAGGGTTAAAGCTCATAACATGCTTAAGCTGCCTCTCAGTTGCCCTCCTTGGCACTACCGGTTCCACAACCACTTGCTCCACTCTCCTCGGCTCAGCCTCTTGAAGAGGTTCTTGCTCCATCGCAGGAGCGGGCTGCTGCGGTTGCCTTGCAGGCTACGCATTTATCACGGCCAACACCGCTTCAGCCACCAATCGTATGTTCTCAGCCGACAGAGGTGTTGCAGGAGCAACATCCGGTGCACTACTAGCCTCAGAAACTCGGCGTTCTGACGGCCCAACACCACTTCTGGTCACCTATAGTGGTATAAAACACCGTTAAGCGACCAAATAAAATTGCAAACAGCAATTATAGGAACACGCAGGTTCCTCAAACACGAGTATTTTCATTCCTAAGTGGACATTCATGGGTTCTTTTACCGTTATAACGATGACGCACACAATGTGCTCACCACCCCTTAAAAAGAATTCGCCCACGAATTCACTTTAAGCCCGACCAAAACCAGTAGTCTGATACCAAATTGTAACACCCCCTATCCGTCGCATAGCATATAGCAGTAGGTTCGGCCGGGGCCCGACGCCATATACTACAGACAGACCGAGTGGTTACTTATGGAAACCATCCAACCAATCTCAACGTCCTACACAGAGCATTCTAGCGGAAGCAGTTTTAAAAAGTTGTAACAAAGAACCCAGCATTAAAGCACGAATGTCCACTAATACAAAATAGGAATGTTATACAAAAATAACCAAAATAAGCCTTAAGGCTTTACAAAATGTTTCACTTTAAATTACATGTTTTACAAATTACGGCACGCAGGCCGGTCACACATGAATAAAGCAGTAAACACTTCCAATTAGGCCTTCAAGGGCCGGCTTCACTTTCGGGCTTTAGCCCGCTATTGACCGCTTGGTCCAGCTACACCTGCAAGCAACAAACCACCGCACGGTGGCAAAACAAGGCAACGGTCAGCAATGCTGACCAAATTATAACGATCCCGCCCCCAACTCGGGGCGACGATGCTCCTTCCCTGCATTTCATTAGCATAAGCAAGCAATAAGCACATATAGCCATTTCATCACAGACGTTGGCATGCACGGCCACACGCCCCGTGCTCTCAGGGCACATTCTTGGTGAACCGGTCGATGTCACGTCAATTAAAGCCATAGACATTCCGGACTCACCACCGCCACTTAGACGGCCAAACCTATGAGCAATTTGTCTTCCTGGCCTGGGTCACGACAATTTAAGCCATTGACCGCCAAAGACCCTAATCTATGCCAACGGCAAGTGCCACGTGCCTTTAGGTCTCTTTAACCGAACGACATAGAACGGGTACGGTTCCATCTAACTCGTGCTCACATCGCAACGACAATTTAAGCCATTTGCGCGGGTCAAACTTCCACCGAGTCCCATTTCCATCACAATTCACATAACCCGGTTATGTTCAAGTTGGCTCTCAGGCCACCAAGTTGGCAAGATCTCGTATCCGCCCAGTTTTCCGAGTGCACTTTTGGGTTAGTCCCCAAGGCTCCCTACTGCAATCTACCGCGTAGAAAACCAGAAAAACAATCCATAGCACGGAGTCTTCTCCGGCATTTATGCAATGCAACATCACCGATCCATACCAACATGTCCGGGTAGGCTTCACACATCATGCCTATGTCCATTCTCGCTTACGGACTCTAAACAACGGGGACTTCACATATCTACCCGAAGGAACGCCTCCAACTCCCCGCAAACTCGCGAGAGCGGGCTTCCTATGCAAAGAAAGAGAGCTACTCATGCTCAAGATGAGGATCATTACCCTAGCGCTCCTCTTTGGCGCCATTGAAAAGTAATCAGATGCAAAGCACCGCACTAGCTTTGCCTCCGTGGATCCGGAGTCGGCTCGCGATTCGGAGCTCCGAAGCTCCTCCAATGGAGGGATCTAGCTCCTTCTTCCTTCCTTGGCTCTCCTCTCTCTCTAAGGTTTTTAGAAAGATAACACTTAAGAAAAGTGAGGGTTTCTAAGTCCAATCCCGGGTATATCCCTTCAGGAACAACCCCCAGCCGTTGGATCTCGAAATAAGGAAACGAACGGCTTTGATTCGGGACTGAAATGCCCAATCTGGATCGAACACGGCCTGGCACACGCCCGTGCCCAGGGCCGTGTGCCTCATTCGCCGTCAAAATCGGCTCGCCTGGAACCTCACACGGGTATCGAACACGCCCGTGTTGGAGCTGACACCCCCGTGTTCCACCTGACAAGGTCGTTTGGCCGGCCGTGTACCCCTATCAGTTTTCCCAGAAATCAACCCGAGCACTGCACGGGTTCTAGGACACGCCCGTATCCTTACCCGTGTCCCCTCAACACGCCTGGACCCCAGGCCGTGTACACGGTCTCGACACTCGATACTTCATCGAGCAAAGATCGTCGACCTGATGACACGGCCTTGGACACGCCCGTGTGCCTTGTCTCGACACAATGTCGAGACCAAAGTGTCGACTCCCCAGGACGAGTGTCGACACGGGTTGACACGCCCTGCGACACGCCCGTGTCGCAGGCCGTATGCCATGTCTCGACACCTCATCGAATGCAGAGTGTCGACTTCGTGGCTAAGTGTCGACACGGGTCGACACGCCCTGCGACACGCCCGTATCGCAGGCCGTGTGCCCAGTCTCGACACAATGTCGAGACCAAAGTGTCGACTTTCCGTCTCAGTGTCGACACAGGCTTGACACGCCCTGGGACACGCCCGTGTCCCAGGCCGTGTGCCTGCAGCCAGAACCCAAACTGGCCCAAAACATCCCCCTTCGCTCCTTTGAGTTTCGGGGCGTTACACTGCTATCTAGCATGAGAGGCTGGGGCATATAGGAATGGACAAGCTGAAGGCTATGGCTAGTAGAAGTTTGGCGAGAGGTTTGCCTAAGTTGTCCTCCTTTGGTGATGGACATGTTTGCGCGGGATGTCAATACGGTAAGGCACATCGCCTTCTGTTTGATAAATCACAAACAAGGAGCAAGCAACCATTGGAGTGCATTCATGGCGACTTGATGGGACCAACTGTCACTGCCAGCCTTGGTGGAAGCAGATACATGCTTGTTCTGATTGATGACTACTCAAGATATACTTGGGTTTATTTCTTGAAGGGGGAGTCTGAAGCTTTCCGGTTGTTTGTGGAGTTCAAGGAGCTAGTAGAGGGCCGGCTTGGCTTGCAGATCAAGATGCTTAGAATAGATAACGGGGGTGAGTTTGTTTCCTCCGAGTTTTCTAACTTATGCAGGAAGCATAGCATTCAGAGAGAGCTCAAGTGTGCTCACACTCCACAACAAAATAGAGTAGCGGAGCGGAAGATCCGTCATTTGATGGAGACTTGCAAATGCTGGCTTCATGCGAAAGACATTCCAAGGTCCTTTTGGGCGGAGGGGATGTCTTGTGCTTCTTATGTCATCAACCAGATGCCGCTTAGCCCGATCAACATGAAGACTCCTTTTGAGTTATTGCTGAAGGAGAAACCTAGAGTGGAACACTTTCGGGTGTTCGGTTCAACTTGCTATGTGCATGCCCCAGATGCTTCACGGACTAAGCTGGATGCAAAGGCAAGGAAACTTGTCTTTGTTGGCTACGATGAGCGGAAGAAGGGATGGAAATGCATGGATCCAGCGACGAAGAAGTTCGTTGTGTCAAGAGATGTTGTCTTTGACGAGCTGATGTCGTATGGAGGTGGCTCGGTTGAGCTAAATGGAAGAAAGGTTGATGAAGAACCGATTGTACAATCCCGTAGCCGGGCGAGTGGGACCCTCCCCAAATATCAGCCTAGGGGCGTGCTATGAGCGACATTCTGGTACAGTCCCGTTCGGAGACGTGCGAGTGCTCGTGCGTGCGTGCGAAGGTTCCATGGGCGTAATCTTTTAATATATAATGTATATCCTTAGTATTATAATATATATATATTATATTATATATTATGGATTATAATATAGATATGAAGGGATGGGATTGGACAGGAAAAAAGAAAAGCAGGCGGATAGATGAAGGGAGGCAGGCGGATGGGCTCGGGGGAGAGGGGAGAGGAAAAAAACAAAAGAAAAATAGAAGCAGGAGGTGGGCTTGGGGGTACGGGACAGCAGGAAAAAGAAAGAAGAAATGGAAGCCGGGGAAGAAGAAAAAGAGGGAGCCCTAGCCCGGTCGGTCCTGGAGCCCAGCCGCCGCCCCCACCGTTTCCGCTCCCTCCCGTCGCCGGCAAAGCAGCGCCGCCGCCGCCCCCTCCTTCTCTCATCCTCGGCCTGGAGCAGCAAGGGGCCGCCCGCCCCCTCCTTCTCTCACCCTCGGCCAAGCAGGGCAGCCGCCACCGCCGCCATTATCGCTCTCTCCCGTCGCCGGCGAAGACAGCACCGCCCCCGCCCCTCCTTCTCTCATCCTCGGCCTGGAGAAGCAAGGGGCCGCCCACCCCCTCCTTCTCTCACCCTTGGCCAAGAAGGGCAGCCGCCGCCGCCCCTTCCTCATCCCCTCTCACTCGTCGTCGGCAAGGCAGCGCACCCGGCCCCACTACCTTTTTCCCGGCCTGAAGCAGCACGACCGCCACCGATCTCCATCTTTTTCCAGCCGCCTGGAGCGCCCCGGCCGATCCACTATTTTTCCCGACCTGGAGCAGCACACCTTGACCTCCCCTTCTCCCGGCGGCAAGCTCGGCCTGGAGCGAGGCTCGGCCTGGAGCGAGGCTCGGCCTGGAGCAAGGCTCGGCCTGGAGTGGAGGTCGAACGCCGACGCGACCGCATGCAGTAGGATCGACTCGGAGCTCCTCTCCCGTCCCCGCCGCCAAACACGCGACAAGGGTAACGATGTTTCAACTTCGGCATGTGAAGCCTTCATTTTCCATATCCGCACGGAAGCACCTCTCCACCAACGGGTGGGGGGAAGGTAGCTCCCCGACGGGTTGACGTGCACGTCCCCGCAGTTAATTGCATTAGTACCCGGAAGCGTGAGTACGGGTTTAGGCATGCTGTGTGAAGCCCATCCGGACGTGTGAGCCGGATTGGTGATGTTCTGGGGTTCCCGGAGAAGACTCCGAGGAAGTTGTTTATTTAGCCGCTTGCAGGGAATGCGCTCCGTAGCCCCCAAAAAGGGGGTGTGCGCAATATGCTTGGCCCGCTTATGTTGGCCGACCGATGACTAGTTGGCCGCCGCTCGTCGAGACGTTGACGTACAAGTGTTGCAGTATCAGGCGGGGAGTAGCGGGCTTAAGCCCAAGCTTGTGCCGGCCCTCGAAGGCCTTTTTGTTTATGTTGCCGGCCTGCATGCTGAGTATGGAATTTATATTCCTGTAATATTTTTTCATATTTGTGATGCTCTGTGAATATGTAGTTTACTCCTGTCTTGGGCGAGCGGCGTGTTCGTGAACCGCTCCCCCCGTGTGGGCCCCCGAGGTATAGATGCCGGGAGGCGCCTGATGGCCTGTTGTCATCCTTTCAGAATAGCGGAGTTTCGCTGTTAGCGGCCCAATTGGGGCTGCGTAGAGTAGGCCTGCGGGGCGGTTTTGCGGCAATAGTAAGGCAGGCGGGGAACATTTTACATAGACCCGAGGTAGCACCTCTAGTTTGGGAGTGGATCTCGAGATTCTCCTTGGATGTTCCGGTCGGCCAAGAGAGCCCTCCGAAGGTGCCTTAGCTCAGCCCTTTGCTTGGGAGGGGAAGAGTTAGTTAGTCTTCCGGGTATGTGGCGGGTCCTCAACGCTGAGACCTTGGGTCTGTCCCTCGTGTTCCTAGTCTTGTGCCTAGATCGTTCGCTTGAGGGTAGTAGGTGCGCGGTCACCCCTTCCCCAAGGGTCGAACTTGTTGAAATTTGTGAAGTGGAAGTGGGTGACGGGACAGGCCGCGCGGCCTGTGCGGGCAGCTTTGGCGGACTGGGCGGACTGGGCGGACTGTGGGTTGCGGCCTGGTGAGAAGTCTGGTGGAAGCCGGCTGTGTTCTGAGCGGGTTGTTGCATGGTGTCCGCGGTTTGGTGCGGCCTGGTATCTGCGGATAGAGAGGCTTGCGGACTGGTGCATTGCTCAGTGGTCGCGGGTGCAAGTTTGCGCTGTTGGCGGGTTGGTTCATGTTCGCGGAAAGCCTTGCGGACTGATGTGTCCGCGGTTTGGGCTGTTGCGGACTGGGCCTTGAGCTTGGCTGAGGCCTTGTCGAGCTCAGGTGTTACAGCAGGTCTTGCTGTGGAGACCGGTTGGCGGACTGATGTTTGGAGTCCGGCTTGGTGCTACTGCGTTGGACAAGTGCGAGGAGCTCGCGGACTGGTTGCGGTCTGTGCCAGGGTGTTTGGCGGACGGGACTTTGTGTCCGCCATGCTCGCACTGGCCCTTGATGGTTTTGGACTTGGTCACACTTGGTGTCAAGTTCATGGTGTCCGCCGTATCCGCCAAGTCCGCTGTGACCGGGCGGACTGTTGCTGTTTGCCTTTGGTCGTGGACTTGTGGCGGATTGAGGTGTGGGTCTTGCGGACTGCCTCGGGTTGGTGCGGACTGCCATTGAAGAGGGTGCTGTCCTGAAGCAGTTGGAGCTTTGCGGGCTGGTGCCTTGTCCGCTTAGCTTGGGCGGACTGGAGAGGGTTCGTCATTGGTTGCCTTGCTCCTGGCGGTTTCCCTTGGTGACTGGCTAAGTCCTCGCGGACTGAGCGGACGGTCGTTTGTATTCGCGCGGGCTGGGGCGGTGTCGCTATCTCATGGGCGGTGACCACACTCCTCACCTGGCCTATAAATAGGACCCCCCTGGCACATCTACAAAAACCTGAGTAACGTGAGTGAACAGTAAATTGGGTTGGGCGAGTGCTGCGGTCTGTGTTTTCCAGTCCGCGCGGATTGTTTCAGGCTGACGGTTTGCTGTGAGCAGGTCGCGCGGATAACTTCAAGGAGCCAGGAGTTTGGCTGTGACTTCGGTCAGTGCTTGGAAGTGTGCGGTCTCTGCGGACTCAGCAGGAGGTCGCTCTGCGGCTTGTCAGTTCTGTTTCAACTTTCCCAGCTTCAATAACCTGTCCGCCGGTTTCAGGCAGGTAGGGGAGTTCCTCAGTTCGGGTTCAGCAGGAGGCGAATAACGGTCTGTCCGCGCGGCCTCGCGGTCTCGGCGGACTCCGTGGTATTCGGCAGATTGCAGCATAGCTTGGGCGAGCTCAGCGGTCTCGGCGGTCTCGGCGACCTCGCGGTCTTGGCGGACTGGAGTGCTGTCCGCCCGGCTTGTTTTTTGGTTCTTTCTGTTTACAGCTGTAATACTAGCGAAATCATGTCTCGCTATGTATGCCTCGGATTGTAAAGAAGTGAATGCATAATAAGATCTTCTTGTGCTTCCATTGTTTTGTTGGGTGCAACCTCTAGTCCTTGGGTTTCCGCAGGTTCAGCGTGCGAACTGGGTAGTTCCGAAGATATTAATTTGGCGTTTGGGCTATCTTGCTGACCACGTTGAGAAAATTTAACATGGTATCAGAGCCAGGTTGCTGAGGTTGCGGAGGTTCAGTTGCGTGAGCGGAGGTCAGCCAGTGTTGTTACTCAGTGATTGAGTGGTGATCAACCTGTGTTGTTGCTCGGAGCTGCTGAAGGGTACCAACAGGTGGTTGCAATGGAAGGAAGCTTAGCAAGAGGTCTGGGCATTGAACTCTTAACGCCGACTAACTATAAAAAGTGGAAGTCGTGCATGAAGAGTTATCTTCTAGGCGAGGAGCTGTGGGAAGTCGTCGGTGGAGACGACAGACAGGAAGTAGCTGCTGCTTTCGGTACTGTTGAACAGGTGAGGCTCTGGAGAAGAACTAATGCTAAGGCAGAGTTCGTTCTGAAGAGAGCTGTCTCTCCGGAACTGTTTGATCACATCATTGGGTGTGAGTCGGCTGCTGATATTTGGACAACCATTGATGAGTTGTTCAATAGGAAGAATGTGGCGCGGCTTCAGTTCCTGGAGAATGAGTTGGCCAGGGCAACTCAGGGAGACCTTTCCATCTCCAGATACTTCTTAAAGATGAAGAGCTTGTGTGCTGAGCTGTCGGCACTGGATCCTGATGAGCCTATCTCTGAGGCAAAGATGAAAAGGCACATTTTCCGCGGCTTGCGGAAGGAGTATGTGGCCTTTGTTACGTCTGTTCAAGGGTGGGCTACTCAGCCGTCTCTGCTGGAGCTGGAGAATCTGCTTGCCTCGCAGGAGAGCTTAGCAAGGCAGATGTCTGGAGTGAATCTGAATCAGGAAGGCAGCGAGGCTCTCTTCTCAGGCAAGAAGAAGGGATGGGAAGGGAAGAAGAAGAAGAAGGTGCAGGCCGCTGTTGAGAAGGAGACTTTAACTTCATATCCGCCGGAGAGGAGCAATGCTCCTAAGGACTGGAAGAAGAATCTGAAGTGCTACCGGTGTCATCAGCGTGGGCACTTCAAGCGGGACTGCAAGGTCAAACTGCAGCCTGGGCATGCTGCGGGAAAGAAGGAAGCTTGCTCGCGAAGTGAAGAAGCAGAATGGGGAGGAGCTTTCATGACGGGCACTTGTGTCCGGGCCTTATCTGCTGAGGATTTCAACAGCGAGTGGATCATCGACTTCGGGTGTGGTCATCACCTCACCGGAGACAAGTCGAAGTTCACCTCCATGCAGGCTTACTCGGGTAATGAAGCTATTATCACTGCTGATAATACTGTTTATGCAGTAGAGAAGGAGGGGGTCGTGTCTTTGGGTAGTGATCAGGGGCCACTCACGTTAAGGAGTGTGTATCACGTGCCGGGAATGAAGAAGAACCTCTTCTCGGTGACCAACGCGGTGGACGCTGGGTATCACGTTCTGTTTGGGCCAACAGACGTGAGGTTCCTTCGCAACGTATCAGCGGTAAAGGCTGATGTTGCTCATGTTGGGAGGAGGGTGAAGAACTTGTTTGTTCTTTCCACCAGTGCCTATGTTGATAAGATGAGAGCCAATGATAGTGCGGCTATCTGGCATGAGAGGCTGGGGCATGTTGGCATGGACAAGCTAAAGGCAATGGCGAGTAGAAGTCTGGTGAGGGGGTTGCCGATGTTGTCCTCCTTTGGTGATGGGCATGTTTGTGCGGGCTGTCAATACGGTAAGGCACATCGCCTTCCGTTTGATAAATCTCAAACAAGGAGCAAGAAACCATTGGAGTGTATTCATGGCGACCTGATGGGACCGACTGTTACTGCCAGCCTTGGTGGAAGCAAATACATGCTTGTCTTGGTTGATGACTACTCAAGGTATACTTGGGTGTACTTCTTAAAGGAGAAGTCGGAAGCCTTCCGGTTGTTCGTGGAGTTCAAGGAGTTGGTAGAAGGCCGGCCTGGCTTGCGGATTAAGAAGTTTAGAACTGATAACGGGGGGGAGTTTGTCTCTTCCGAGTTTTCTAACTTCTGCAGGAAGCACGGGATCCAACGGGAGCTTACATGTGCTCACACTCCACAACAAAATGGGGTAGCGGAGCGGAAGATCCGTCATTTGACGGAAACCTGCAAATGCTGGCTGCATGCGAAAGATATCCCGAGGTCCTTTTGGGCGGAGGGAATGTCTTGTGCTGCATATGTTATCAACCGGATGCCACTCAGCCCTATCAACATGAAGACTCCTATTGAGCTGTTGCTGAAGGAGAAGCCGAGTGTTGGACACCTTCGGGTGTTCGGTTCAACTTGCTACGTGCATGTCCCGGATGCTTCACGGACAAAGCTGGATGCGAAGGCAAGGAAACTTGTCTTTGTTGGCTATGATGAGCGGAAGAAGGGATGGAAGTGCATGGACCCTGTGACGAAGAAGTTCGTGGTGTCAAGAGACGTTGTCTTTGACGAGCTGACGTCATATGGAGGTGGCTCGGTGGAGCCTACCGGAAGTAGCAAGGTTGAGGAAGCACCGGTGGAGGCTGCTGAAGGCTTGGAAGAGGAGCTTGCTGTTTCACCAGCAGCTCCTGTTGCTTCGAACTCCGAGGCTGAGCCTTCTGGCTCAGGAAGCAGGGGGAGCACTGCTCAATGCTTGCCCCAGGTAGGAGTGGAGCCTGAAGATGCAACGGAAGCCATGAGCAAGGAGCCGTGTCTTCGGAGATCGAAGAGGGTGGTTAAGCCATCGGCTCGGTACTGTGATGGGAATGCAGTGAGCTTTGTCTCCTGCTTCTTTGCAGGTCCTCTGGATGAGCGAGAGCCTGCAAACTTCAACGAGGCCACTGGAGTGAAGGAGTGGGAAGGTGCCATGAAGGAAGAGATTGATGCTCTGAAGAAGAATGAAACCTGGGACCTTGTGCCCAAGGTTGATGGCATTACTCCGGTTACTTGCAAGTGGGTGTATAAGTTGAAGAAGAAGGCTGATGGGAGCATTGATCGGTTCAAGGCTCGCCTGGTCGCTAGAGGATTCTCACAGCAGTATGGAGAAGACTATGAGGAGACATTCAGTCCAGTTACGAAGATGATGACTGTAAGAGTGGTGATCGCCTTGGCTGCTTGCAAGGGATGGAGGTTGTGGCAACTCGATGTGAAGAATGCCTTTCTTTACGGAGAGATTGACAAGGACATCTTCATGGATCAGCCGCTTGGTTTCATCTCTGAGAAGCATCCGGACTATGTCTACAAACTCAGGAAGGCTCTCTATGGGTTGAAGCAAGCTCCTCGAGCGTGGTATGGGAAGATTGCAGACTACCTGCAGTTCTGTGGATACCTGGCTTCTAACTCGGATTCTAGCTTGTTCGTCAAGAAGAAGGGAGAGCTAAGAGTCTTGGTCCTGCTGTATGTGGATGATATGATCATCACAGGGAACTCGGAGGAGGAAGTAGCAAGGCTCAGGGGAGAGCTTGCTATACGCTTTGAGATGAAAGACTTGGGAGAGTTGCATCACTTTCTTGGTCTGGAAGTGGAGAGGAAGGAGTGCGGGATTCTCATTAGCCAGAAAGGGTATGCTGATCGCATTGTGAAGCGGTTTGGCATGGGCGAAGGGAAGAAGTGCTCTACTCCATTGGAACCTGGGCTAAAGCTTCGACGAGATGAGGGAAGGGTGCTTAATGATCCCTTGGTGTTCAGGGCTCTTGTTGGGAGCTTGATCTATTTGACGATTACAAGGCCGGATATAGCTTATGCTGTTGGCCGAGTAAGTCGGTATATGGCTGAACCAAGGCAATCTCATCTAGTGGCGGCAAAGGGAATTCTGAAGTATGTCAAGGTGACTTCTGAGATGGGACTCCTCTATGGGAGGGATGCGGAGTTTGCGTTGCTCGGGTACATGGATGCTGACTATGGCGGTGATTCGGATGATCGAAGGTCTACTTCAGGTTATGTGTTCACTTGCGGTTCAGCTAGCATCTCGTGGTGTAGCAAGAAGCAGGACTCGGTGTCGGTTTCAACCACGGAGGCGGAGTATAAGGCTTCGGCCTTGGCTGCTCTGGAAGCCGTTTGGTTGAGGAGACTCATAGAGGATGTTCATGAAGAAGTGCAAGGGCCTACTTTACTCCGGGGTGACAATGAGAGTGCTCTCAAACTGGTAAACAATCCAGTGTGTCACGCCAGGACCAAGCATATAGAGATTGATCACCACTTCATCAGGGAGAAGGTGTTGGAGGGGTCTCTGCTGGTCGGGCATGTTCGGAGTGAAGATAATCTTGCTGACATCTTCACGAAGCCGCTGTCGAAGGGGCCCTTTGAACGCTTGCGCAGCTTGCTGGGCTTGGTCACCACTTCTCACTTCAAGGGGGAGTGTTGAAATTTGTGAAGTGGAAGTGGGTGACGGGACAGGCCGCGCGGCCTGTGCGGGCAGCTTTGGCGGACTGGGCGGACTGGGCGGGCTGTGGGTTGCGGCCTGGTGAGAAGTCTGGTGGAAGCCGGCTGTGTTCTGAGCGGGTTGTTGCATGGTGTCCGCGGTTTGGTGCGGCCTGGTATCTGCGGATAGAGAGGCTTGCGGACTGGTGCATTGCTCAGTGGTCGCGGGTGCAAGTTTGCGCTGTTGGCGGGTTGGTTCATGTTCGCGGAAAGCCTTGCGGACTGATGTGTCCGCGGTTTGGGCTGTTGCGGACTGGGCCTTGAGCTTGGCTGAGGCCTTGTCGAGCTCAGGTGTTACAGCAGGTCTTGCTGTGGAGACCGGTTGGCGGACTGATGTTTGGAGTCCGGCTTGGTGCTACTGCGTTGGACAAGTGCGAGGAGCTCGCGGACTGGTTGCGGTCTGTGCTAGGGTGTTTGGCGGACGGGACTTTGTGTCCGCCATGCTCGCACTGGCCCTTGATGGTTTTGGACTTGGTCACACTTGGTGTCAAGTTCATGGTGTCCGCCGTATCCGCCAAGTCCGCTGTGACCGGGCGGACTGTTGCTGTTTGCCTTTGGTCGTGGACTTGTGGCGGATTGAGGTGTGGGTCTTGCGGACTGCCTCGGGTTGGTGCGGACTGCCATTGAAGAGGGTGCTGTCCTGAAGCAATTGGAGCTTTGCGGGCTGGTGCCTTGTCCGCTTAGCTTGGGCGGACTGGAGAGGGTTCGTCATTGGTTGCCTTGCTCCTGGCGGTTTCCCTTGGTGACTGGCTAAGTCCTCGCGGACTGAGCGGACGGTCGTTTGTATTCGCGCGGGCTGGGGCGGTGTCGCTATCTCATGGGCGGTGACCACACTCCTCACCTGGCCTATAAATAGGACCCCCCTGGCACATCTACAAAAACCTGAGTAACGTGAGTGAACAGTAAATTGGGTTGGGCGAGTGCTGCGGTCTGTGTTTTCCAGTCCGCGCGGATTGTTTCAGGCTGACGGTTTGCTGTGTGCAGGTCGCGCGGATAACTTCAAGGAGCCAGGAGTTTGGCTGTGACTTCGGTCAGTGCTTGGAAGTGTGCGGTCTCTGCGGACTCAGCAGGAGGTCGCTCTGCGGCTTGTCAGTTCTGTTTCAACTTTCCCAGCTTCAATAACCTGTCCGCCGGTTTCAGGCGGGTAGGGGAGTTCCTCAGTTCGGGTTCAGCAGGAGGCGAATAACGGTCTGTCCGCGCGGCCTCGCGGTCTCGGCGGACTCCGTGGTATTCGGCAGATTGCAGCATAGCTTGGGCGAGCTCAGCGGTCTCGGCGGTCTCGGCGACCTCGCAGTCTTGGCGGACTGGAGTGCTGTCCGCCCGGCTTGTTTTTTGGTTCTTTCTGTTTACAGCTGTAATACTAGCGAAATCATGTCTCGCTATGTATGCCTCGGATTGTAAAGAAGTGAATGCATAATAAGAACTTCTTGTGCTTCCATTGTTTTGTTGGGTGCAACCTCTAGTCCTTGGGTTTCCGCAGGTTCAGCGTGCGAACTGGGTAGTTCCGAAGATATTAATTTGGCGTTTGGGCTATCTTGCTGACCACGTTGAGAAAATTTAACAGAACTCCATAGGAGACCGGATTTCCGGTTTCAACATTTTGGTGCGGTGGGCGTGGAGAGTGACCAGCACAGAAGAACTCTGGCGAGCGTCATGGCTATAGAAGTGGAACCAGGTGACGACCAGGGTCGTGCATTGATACTTTGTATGTAAGGTCCTCATACTCAGAGTTGTCCCCTCCCATAGCTGTTGTTTGAATCTCATAGCATTTGGAGTAGGATTTGCACCTATTTGAAGCACTTCTACCTGTGAAAACCCGTGTGTCCCCACTTATTACATCAATGAGAAACCTGGAGGTGCTTATCTTCAAGATCGAGTAAGAGAGCAGCTGAGAGGTATTATGAGCCGGGGTGACCGGAAAGGGTTCCCTCCCTAGCGGTAATATGTTATCTCTTCCTTGTAATTCAGTAGCGGTCAAGTTTTCTCTTTATTACCAATTCGCCTCGAGCTTCTGAGGGCTTCAAGGGTTAGCCTCGCAATCGACTCCGGAAGCCAAACGTCCAACCCGTTCCTTTTAAATAGCCTAGTTCGGACGATGGGACGGTGCCGCGGGACTTTAAGCGCTATTATAAGACCGAGCCTCTGCACTGACAGCCGAGATCAGCTCCCCCCTTGCACGCCGGCCTATGTCCTCCCGATCGCACCTCTCCTCCGACTAGAGGAATTATCAGGAACGAGCCTAGACGCTAACCTCCCAGATTTGATAAAGGGCCGATCTCTCCAAGCAATCGCAAGTGACATGGCGGAAAGCGATCTTTGTCATTAGATCGGGATACGAGCCGTCGACCTGTTCCTTCTAAATAGCCCAGTTCGGATGATGGGACGATGCCTCGGGACTCTAAGCGCTATTGTAAGACTGAGCCTCTGCACTGACGGCCGAGATCAGCTCCCCCCTTGCATGCCGGCCTATGTCCCCCCGATTGCATCTCTCTTCCGATTGGAGGAATTATTAGGAACAGGCTCGAACACCAGCTTCCCGATTTGACGACTTCCAGATCGTCTCTCTTATGAAGAGAATGCGTCCTCCATTTGTAAAAGCATCAGTGCAATTAACTCTCCAGCACCTCTTAAGTAAATAGGATGTCTCCATCTCGAGCAAAGTCAAGTCGAGTAGTTTTGGACCTCGAGAAGATCCCGCTGTCAGTCTCTCACCTAGCTGGCAGGGCCGGAAGTCACTCGATGGCGGTAGTTGTGGACCCCGAGCAGATCCCGCTGTCAGGCTCTCATCTAGCTGGCAGTGCCGGAAGTCACTCGGTGTCATCCGTGGGCCTCGAGCAGATCCCGCTGTCAGGCTCTCACCTAGCTGGCAGGGCCGGAAGTCACTGGATGACGGTAGTTGTGGACCCCGAGCAGATCCCACTGTCAGGCTCTCACCTAGCTGGCAGGGCTGGAAGTCACTCGGTGTCATCCTTGGCCTCGAGCAGATCCCGTTGTTAGGCTCACACCTAGCTGACAGGGCCGGAAGTCACTCGATGGCAGTAGTTGTGGACCCCGAGCAGATCCCGCTGTCAGGCTCTCATCTAGCTGGCAGGGCCGGAAGTCACTCGGTGTCATCCGTGGGCCTCGAGCAGATCCCGCTGTCAGGCTCTTACCTAGCTGGCAGGGCCAGAAGTCACTCGATGGCAGTAGTTTTGGACCCCGAGCAGATCCCGCTGCCAGGCTCTCATCTAGCTGGCAGGGCCGGAAGTCACTCGGTGTCATCTGTGGGCCTCGAGCAGATCCCGCTGTCAGGCTCTCACCTAGCTGACAGGGCCGGAAGTCACTCGATGGTGATAGTAGTGGACCCCGGGTAGACTCGCTGCTCAGGCTCTCATTAGCTGGGCAGGGCTGTAGGCACACCTGGGGGGAAAGGGTTGGTTCGTGGAGACTTTTTACAGGACCCCGAGTGATGCTCGGCCCCGGGTAGACTCGCTGTCAGGCTCCCACTAGCTGGCAGGGCTGTAGACACACCTGGGGGGTAAGGGAGAGAGTTTGGAGTTTGGAGGGAGAGTTTGGATATTTTGCAGGACCCCGAGTGATGCTCGGCCCCGGGTAGACTCGCTGCTCAGGCTCTCATTAGATGGGCAGGGCTGTAGGCACACCTGGGGGGAAAGGGTTGGTTCGTGGAGACTTTTTGCAGGACCCCGAGTGATGCTCGGCCCCGGGTAGACTCGCTGTCAGGCTCCCACTAGCTGGCAGGGCTGTAGACACACCTGGGGGGTAAGGGAGAGAGTTTTGAGTTTGGAGAGAGAGTTTGGATATTTTGCAGGACCTCGAGTGATGCTCGGCCCCGGGTAGACTCGCTGTCAGGCTCCCACTAGCTGGCGGGGCTGAAGGCACACCTAGGGGGTAAGGGACCCCGAGTGCTGCTCGGCCCGGGTAGACTCGCTGTCAGGCTCTCACTAGCTGGCAGGGCTGTAGGCACACCTGGGGGGAAAGGATTAGCTCAGCGTGTACAAGAGGATACAGAAGATACGGCTTTGTTGTTTCACGATATCACGAGAAATTATATACTTGTTGTAAGTAATGATATAAGGACAATTCGATAGCAGTGAGCCAAAAGATATCGAGCGATTCAAAAGAGCAGAATGGCCATGGAGAGAGTGATACTCCAAGCGCAGATTTCATTTTCTCTCAAACTTTTTTTTGGGTCGGCTCCCACTCGCAGGATACGTTGGGTTGGATGATTCTTTCCGAGCTTGTGCCAAGCTCGAAAAGAGCGGGGATTGTGTACAACCCCGTAGCCGGGCGAGTGGGACCCTCCCCAAATGTCAGCCTAGGGGCGTGCTATGAGCGACATTCTGGTACAGTCCCGTTCGGAGACGTGCGAGTGCTCGTGCGTTCGTGCGAAGGTTCCATGGGCGTAATCTTTTAATATATAATGTATATCCTTAGTATTATAATATATATTATATATATATATATATATATATTATATATTATGGATTATAATATAGATATGAAGGGATGGGATTGGACAGGAAAAAAGAAAAGCAGGCGGATAGATGAAGGGAGGCAGGCAGATGGGCTCGGGGGAGAGGGGAGAGAAAAAACAAAAAGAAAAATAGAAGCAGGAGGGGGGCTTGGGGGCACGGGACAGCAGGAAAAAGAAAGAAGAAATGGAAGCCGGGGAAGAAGAAAAAGAGGGAGCCCTAGCCCGGTCGGTCCTGGAGCCCAGCCGCCGCCCCCGCCGTTTCCGCTCTCTCCCGTCGCCGGCAAAGCAGCGCCGCCGCCGCCCCCTCCTTCTCTCATCCTCGGCCTGAAGTAGCAAGGGGCCGCCCGCCCCCTCCTTCTCTCACCCTCGGCCAAGAAGGGCAGCCGCCGCCGCCGCCATTATCGCTCTCTCCCGTCGCCGGCGAAGACAGCGCCGCCCCCGCCCCCTCCTTCTCTCATCCTCGTCCTGGAGCAGCAAGGGGCCGCCCGCCCCCTCCTTCTCTCACCCTCGGCCAAGCATGGCAGCCGCCGCCGCCCCTTCCTCATCCCCTCTCACTCGTCGTCGGCAAGGCAGCGCACTCGGCCCCACTACCTTTTTCCCGGCCTGAAGCAGCACGGCCGCCACCGATCTCCATCTTTTTCCAGCCGCCTCGAGCGCCCCGGCCGATCCACTATTTTTCCCGACCTGGAGCAGCACACCTCGACCTCCCCTTCTCCCGGCGGCAAGCTCGGCCTGGAGCGAGGCTCGGCCTGGAGCGAGGCTCGGCCTAGAGCAAGGCTCGGCCTGGAGTGGAGGTCGAACGCCGACGCGACCGCATGCAGTAGGATCGACTCTGAGCTCCTCTCCCGTCCCCGCCGTCAAACACGCGACAAGGGTAATAATGTTTCAACTTGGGCATGTGAAGCCTTCAGTTTCCATATTCGCACGGAAGCACCTCTCCACCAACGGGTGGGGGGAAGGTAGCTCCCCGACGGGTTGACGTGCATGTCCCCGCAATTAATTGCATTAGTACCCGGAAGCATGAGTACGGGTTTAGACATGCTGTGTGAAGCCCATCCGGACGTGTGAGCCGGATTGGTGATGTTCTGGGGTTCCCGGAGAAGACTCCGAGGAAGTTGTTTATTTAGCCGCTTGAAGGGAATGCGCTCCGTAGCCCCCAAAAAGGGGGTGTGCGCAATATGCTTGGCCCGCTTATGTTGGCCGACCGATGACTATGTAAGACCCCCTTTTTTTTCTTTTTCGACACCGGGGTCTTAGGCCCAGAACCGCCGTTTTGCGGTGACTCCTTCACGCGCTGAAGGGTCATCACCACAAAGCGCCGATTCTGCCGGCCAATTCGATCACAGAAAAGTAGCATAATGAAGTCATGAAAACTAACTGTCCACAGAAAATCACATGTCATAATAAATATAACTCCACGAAGGGAGTGTCCACAGAATAAAACATCAGAGTAGAAAAAACGGGCTTATGCCCGGTACATCATATCCTCACTACAAAATCACTCATGCTGAAGCAAAAGCAGAAAACTACTCAAGGTCGAGACTCACGGTCCCGGTTGTATGAACTCCAGAGCTAGACTGCCCCACCTCCAAGCGCACCGGTCTCTGGGGCTGCTCCTTCATGCTGGTCTCCACGATCCCCTAAATGATGCGGTTCGAAAACCGTTAGTCTAAAAGACTAAGTCCTATCATCCTCCACCCCTTCCCCCATGGCTCCTAGGCACCGAGCGGAGAGAAAGAAAGGGGAGGACTTGAAGGTGGAGAATAATCAAAACAGATGGCAGCGGACTTATACTAACAATTCTATAATAGATATTGACAATAAGATTAAATAGGAAAAATAACCTTCACTTATGTGAAATCACATAAGTCAAGGGGTCTTTTGCAAGGCTCCCATCGTATAAAAAGTCCCATACCAATTTATACGTTGGGGTGTCGGTTATCAAACAGCAGTAAATGTATTTATATATCAAAATTGACCTTAATTTATAAACTTGCCCACACAAGCTTATAGACCAAGGGGTCGTTTTGCAGGTCCTAATGTATAAGCGTCTCATTCCACTTATACATTAGGTGTCAGGGGTTAAATGATTCGATTATGCTATAACATGCAAGTGGGTATGATGGACATGCAAGTGCAACGCACACACCCGACTCTGTGCACACAGACCTTTAGTTCCCCCTTTCTGGAGCCGTAACCTCCCAGGATACCTCCGTAGTGGCAGACGGAAGCGGTGGGTTGGGCCTCGCCCACCTCTAAACCAGTAAAGCACAACCGGTCAGACCTATCGTACGCCTCAACGCTTGGTGCACGAAGCGGACTCCTGCGTACTCTTGCCGGCTGGCGCACCGGACTTCTGTTGGCGAAGTGCTAACCACACTTGCCGAGTCAACGTATTGGCATCGGTGCATCGACCGTCCAATACCGAAGACCCACCACCTTAATTTTCCTTCCTTTTATGCACATGCAAATTTAGCGTAATCAAGAACCGAGCCGAAGCTCCCCGGACCAACACGTCCGTCTCAAACAATCGAGTCGAAGCTCCCCGGACCCAAAGTCCACCTTTTAACCATCCGAGCCAAAGCTCCCAGCTAACATCCGGTGTCATCAGTGTCTGTGAATTGTGCAACCCTAATTACTAAGTTACTCTTTTCAGCTTGTTAAACAGTTTACGTTAACCCAGGACTGCCCCCGGTATTCCCTATGAAGGGCTCTCAAGGGGCACTAGGAATTGTGTTGGGATTACGCCCAGCGTTCCCTTTCGCAAGGTACTTATTTTGTTATTGGTTGATTCCCTTACCTATTTCTTTCTCATGTTCCGATATGCTAATCGTAGGGTGATTTGACTCCAACTCTCCTTGGGTAAGACGATCTTTCGTCGGACCCGAACGCCTTTAAACCCTAGACAAAAACCACACTCTACTCACTCATCTTCCATAGATGCCACCCATTCTACATATCCTTCCAGCAATCCATCAAGACCCATCACACGCTCTATTTCATATCCAAAATGATTTCCTGCAGTTTTGCTATATGCAGACCACTTAAGCTACATGACCCGTGAAAAGGGAAGTACATGAAATACTCATCCAATACCCATATGATAATTACTAGAGGGCTAAAATGATACTTGAAGCATAAATCCAGAAATCCATAATTTTCCTAATTTGTCTGATAATTTATTTATTTATTCTAGTATCCAAAACGCCCAAGTTTGAACATGAAGTAGCAATTTCAGACAAGATAATGTTCCAATAAATTTATGCTAATTACAAAATGCATAATCAACTCTAAGGCCTAAGTCGTCAAATTTTTCAGCAAGGTTTGGGCCCTTAAATTTAATTTCAAAGTTACCTCATAAAAAGTCAATTTAAAAGATTTTACAGTAATAATGCCTCCAAAAATTCAGAGAAATTTCAGGGAAGATTGTGATGGCCTACAAATATCCTAGTAAAAGTTTCATAATTTATCATTTAAACATAAGGCTATATTTGATTTTCTCATGAAATTTCAAGTTTATGGGTTAATGAACAAGGTATGCTAATTATCCATCAAATATTTCCACAAAAATTCCCACATGCTAATATTGAGCTGGAAACACTATGTAGCAAGTTTCATGATTTTTCATTAAGTAATGGGCTCTTGCAAGAATTATTTAGTATGCAATCAAAATAAAGCACTTGTGAAGTAGATGCCCTAACTAGGTATCCAAAAATTCTATCAAAATTCATACATGATTAGTATAGCCTAAAACTACCTCTGCCAATGTTTCATGCCCTTTCAATGGGCAGTGAGACCACAATAGCCAAATTATTAATTATGGCAATCCTATTGGTTACAAATGAAGTGCTACAAATATTGATCAAAACTCCTCAAGTAAATTATCAGAGGCTCAAAATATCCTCATTCCATCACTACCCAAATTTGGTTAAGTTTCAAGATGTTTAGCTAACCCAAACCTACACTACAAGTTTTAGGTCCTAAGCTAGGGTTAGGGTTTTGGGGGCCCTACCCATTTTAAAATTAGCTAATATTTTTAACAGAGGGTTTTATACATCCTAGGAACCTCCTTGCAAAATTTGGTGTTCATCCAAGGTGTTTAGGGCTCATGCCCTTCACAAGGCACAAAGGTCCTTCCTTAGGGTTTGACATGGGAACTTAGGGCAAATCAATTCCACTCTACCCCACATTCCATGGGGAGGTGCTAAGTGCCATACCAAGTCAGTGGCCCAAATTTCAGCCTCTGTTGAGGTGATTTGGTCACTAAAAATCAAAAGTGCACTTTTTGACCAAAATACCCTTATTAAGGTAAAGTTAGGGTTGGGTCAATACCTATTCAAAACACATCCAAATTAGTTGAAACTTTATACGGATACATAAAATGAGCCCAGGGACCACGCACCAAAATTTGGGAGGGTTTAGAGATGTTTAGGACACCTATATAATTTATTTATGGATTATTAAATTTTTATACAAACTATAGAAATAGTTTCTCCAAAAATTCCCATTTTTGGACAGGACCGAGGTATAGATAAGAATGATCCGCTGTCCAAATTTCAGCCAATTTGGACAAGGGATGAAGGGTGGGCATCCATTTGAATCTCAGGACAGCCCTAGGTACAGGTCCCACCAAAATGGGTTCCCTGGTCCAACCAGAGGGCCAAATTGGTCCAAATTAATTTTGGATTACAGTAGACCCATAGATCTCCAACTTTGATATTGCACGTTTTCCCACCAGCTGGCCCTAAATATTTTTAATAATTAATGCAAAATAGCCCAAAAAACATGACAGAAAATTCAGAAATCAAAACTAAATAAAAGAAATGATGCTGCACGAATCTTAAAGCAAATCGTGGGGCTCCTGGTCATCTTCTTCCTCCAGCCAAGGGCCATGATTGGCCGAACCTGGAGCTTATTCCAAGAGCATTTCCCGGCCACACGGCCACCTCCCTGGCCGGCCACCACCGCCACCACCTTCGTTGAGGTGGGGGCTATCGCCGGGCGGCGGCACGGCCGCCGGAGGGGTGGTTTCCGACGAACTCGACCACCATTTTTTTTGGAAAAACCATGAAAATTAAAACTTGGATCGGCTCAATTGAGTCCGATTCTTGTCCTAAATGATTCCTAAGATCTACCCACGGAAGAAGGAGTAGAGGAGGACCTTTAACCGAGCTTGTCGTCGAGTGTGGTGGTGGTGCGCCATGGCCGGTGGTGGAGTTTTCCGATGCTTGCAACTTTACTACCAAACCGCCCGGTTTCTTTAGGTGAAGGGTGGAAACGATTTCTCTTGGCCCAGGGAAGCTTTTAAAAGCATCAAATGGGTTGGGGGAGAGGGAGGGCCATGGCTTCAAATCCATTAATGATCATGAATTGGAATTTCGGTTTTGGAGAAAATCCATGGAAATTCACCTCCCCTTTGTCCCAATTCGTTTGGAAACTCCTCAAAACTGATAGGGGAGATGAATACTAATTAATTGGTGAAGAATGGAGGGGTGATTCACCTTCCCCACCATGAATGGCCTTCTCTTTCTTCTTTCTCTCTCTTCACTATTGGAGGAATTAAATTCAGCCACCTTGGGTGGCTGGTCATGGCTATTAAACTCCTTAGAACAGATGAGGGGGAATGTATTCAGCCTTTGAAATCAATTGGAGAGGCCCTTGATCTCCCTTGGCCATGAATGGCCTCTTTTCTCACTTTCTCTCTCCTTCATTAAAGAGAAAAATGGAGTTTTCTCTCTCCTACTCACCATGGCTGAATTTTGATCTCTCCTCCAGCCTATTGGCAGCCCACTAACTCATGTTAATAATAAAATGAGGTTAGCCCAAGTGGGGGAAATGAGTTTGAGCTTGGGTTAGCCCATTTAGGCTAATTTGACCTAACACTAGAATAGAGTTGACCTTGGTCAACATGACCATTTGAGTTGACCCCAATGGGTCCTTTGTGACCCATTGGACTCCCTTAAGGTCTAGGAAGACTTGAGTAGGGTTGGTTGAGCATCTTGGGGGTCACATGTCCCTTGGTAAGGGCACTTTGACCATTTTAGGGCTAGAGTTGACTTGGGTCAACATGACCATTTGGGTTGACCCCATTGGGTCCTTGGTGACCCATTGGCTTCCCCCAAGGTCTAGGTAGGGTTATGTAGGGTTACCTTGCACTTTGGAGGTCACCTACCCTTAGTAAGGGTACTTTGACCAGATTAGGAGCTTGAGTTGGCTTGGGTCAACCTGGCCTCTAGGGCTGACCCCAATGTGTCCTTAGTGACCCATTGACCTCACTTTAGGGTTAGGAGGGCATATGTGGGGTCCTCTAGGCTAGGAGTAGGTCAATTGACCCCAAGTAGGCTAGTTTGACCCATTTAGGGATAGGGTTGACCTTGGTCAACTGAGCCTCTTACCCCAATGGGTCCTTATGGCTCTAATGGGCCTCCCAAGGTATTAGGGGGTGTAGTGGTAGGGTATTGAGGTCAAGGTGTAGCCCATGGTCATCCTAAACCATTGCTCAGAGTTCTACTATTGGCAGACCATGATGAGTTTCCCCACTTTGTCTCCTACCTCTTGGCCCATTCCTGACTTCCTAGGGTTTGTCATGACCTAGCCATGACAAAACCACACCTAGGGGTCTAGTTGGAAATGGGATGTTACAAATCCCAATAAACAAAACAAAGATTTCGTCCCCGAAATCAAGGTTACGCCCACAGAAATTTTTTACCGATGAAGGAAACTTGTAACATCCCATCACAACGCCATGCTTGCTAAACTAGATTTAAAAGGGAAACCTAAATCTATGTTCAATTCACCCCAGTTGTTGAAGTCAAGATCCCAATAAACAAAAGATAAGCCCCCAATAAACAAAAGATAAGCCTTTATCTGCCTAGTGCAGCCCTTAGTAGTTTAAAGCAGGAAAATAAGTTAAACATCTTAAGGGGTTTGTGAGGTATACCTGACTGAACAGCTCTGGGTATCTTTGTCGCATCAGGTCCTGCGGCTCCCAGGTATGCTCCTCCTGGCCGTGGTTCCTCCACAGGACCTTGACTAGTGGGACCTTCTTGCATCGCAAGACCCGTACTCCTCGGTCGTCGATCCTCACCGGCTCCAAACGAACAGACCGGTCTGAAGCTACCGGCCCTTCGGTGGTCACAATCTGCTGCTCCGGGCGTAGCAGAGCCCTCCTCAGCGAAGAAATATGGAAGACGTCGTGCAGCGCTTCCAGCTCTGGTGGTAACTCCAGCCTGTAGGCTAGGGGTCTGATCCGCTCCAGGATCATGTAAGGGCCCATGTAGCTCAGCTGAGCTTCTTCCTCCGACCACGCACCCGTGAAACTCCATGCATGGGCTGGATCTTCAAAAACACTCGGTCCCCCACCTGAAACTCCACCTGACGATGTCGGGCGTCATAGTACTTTGCCTGTCTGCTCTGCGCCTCTAGCATCCTGTCTCTGATCAGCCTCACCTGAGCCTCAGTGTCTTCAACAAAATCTGATCCCAACATCTTCGGATTCTCGTCCTGAATCGATGAAAGCGGAGTCCTACATCTCCTTCCGTACAAGGGTGGAGAGTTGTGTTGAATGTCGACCGAGAGCCCAGATAAGCCTGGACTGATCTTCTATCCTTGGACGTACACTATCCATCTTGATTCAACACGATCATCTTGAGCATACCATGATAATGATCAACTACTCACAAAACTTATGAAACACCTACAGAAGTTTTCTTTCGGGTCAGGGTGACCCTAGATATCTCGGCCAGTCTATCGTTGATGTTCCATTTATAATTATGCTCGGAGTGCGGATGAGGAATCGTGTATATGAAAATCCCTAATTATATCCTCGAACTTCCACTCTAACCGGGCGGTGACTGTAATAGTTTCCCAAAAGTTCTTGCACTTAACCTTCATCGGGAGACGGACCTCACCGTGCATCACAAAATCCATGACGCCCTTCTTCACTCCAGGGAGATACACGTTCCGAGATACACCAAACTTCCGATGATTAATTTTTCTCGCTTATACGGGTAGACAACGACTCTATAAAATCCCCACTTCACAATCAGATTCATGACGCAAACTTTTCTAGATGAGATCTAAGGGAAACCCAAGTCAGTAACTAATTTTCCCAATAAACAAAAGACACGCCCCCAAAAGATGAGCCCCCAATAAACAAAAGATAAGCCTCTACTTGCCTTGGGCTGAGTATCTATGTTATATCCATCCTAGCTGGGTGCACAATCCCTAGGGCATCAATCTTGACTTGGGGTTCCAACCTGAATCTGTTGATATACTCCATACTTAAAACCCTCCGAGTCATATTTACGACACCCTTATCCGGGTCAAAAAGTTCCCAATCCCAACCGAGTCTCTTCCGAACTTGAATTCCTATCCAGCCCTCGGTGCTTGCCATGGTGGTTGTCTCCAGGTAATCTTCTTACTAGTACGAGGGTTGAGACTATGTGTCTTCTACCATTCTGCTAATGGATTTTTGGTCTCAATTCTCCTTAAAGCAGTCCTTCCGGTTTGAGTAATCCTTGATAGGGACCGTAGGGCTACCTGAGTTTATGGCATAGGTAGCCATTCTCATGTTATACTCCTCCTTTATTCTCTTTAGGTATCTCCTTAGCTTAACCGAGTTCATACCCCAAGTCTATTTCGGACTAGGGCATACTGCACGTTATCGTGGTTAGTCATGTCTCCTGGTGGGTTGAGTCTAACTTGTTGACTAGAGAATTATAAGATGGGATTTTCGCAGCCGGAGGTGCTCCCTGCTGGGGCAGGGTTTGCCACAGGCTACAAAAAAAGAATTCCAATTGCTAGCTGAAGCACAAGTTGAATTAATGAAAAGGTGGACTTTACATGTGATTCCCCTTATGGGCACACCACTGCTTCCGCTGCTTAGTTTGTCCCCAAACTAAACTCGCGCGGGGGTGACCCAAGGTTGTGGACTGCTACTTTTTGATCGAGGTCCGCTCTGATACCACTTGTGATAATACGTTTGCAGTCAATTTTATTAGGATATTTTCGAGGTTTTAAAGCCAATCATGTCTTGTAAAGTACTTGTTTTGATTCCCCTTTGCATATATTTTTGTCGCTAATGCATTTTTTCTACTTTTTGCAGGTTTTCACGGCTTTCAGCCGAAGTTTGCTGTGACACGCCCCAAGGTCACGCCCTACCAGGGCGTGTACCTAGGGCGTGTAACCCAGAGGAATGAAGCAATTGGTCCGAAACTGCATTCCGTGGAAACTTAGTGTACACGCCCTCGGTCACGCCCGTGTCACACCCGACACGGGCGTGTACTAGAGGCGTGTCCCCAGGTTCCGAGGAATCGCCGCAGCGCGCTCGTTTTTCCCGCTCCACCGTCGCACCGAAAGTGTCACGCCCCAGGGTCACGCCTGACCCGGGCGTGACATATGGGCGTGTACTTCAGCAATTCCGCCAGTCACCTCCAGCATTCAATTTTCGCTCAACAAAGTCACGCTGCAAACAACACGCCCCAGGTACACGCCCTGCCAGGGCGTGACTTGTGGGCGTGTACCGCAACAACTCCGTCAGAATTCAATTCCTGCCCGAAAAAGTCGCGCCGAATGTGTCACGCCCCAGGGTCACGCCCGACCAGGGCGTGACAGGGGGGCGTGACCCGACCCAAATTCTATAAATAGAGCCCAACTCCAGGGGTTTAGGGAGACCTTTTGCTTTGAGAGTGGAGGTTCTGTCCTTTGTATTTCTGAACTTTTAAGCATGTCTTTCCATTTTTAGTTCTTAGCTGTAGCTTTATGCTTTCCCTGTAGTAGTTCCTAGCTTCGTTCTGTAGTATAATGTTAATGATAGCGTAGTTTACCTTTCCATACACTTGTAATCGCTGGTTTTCATGTTGTAAGATCCCTGTTTCTATTAATAAAAAGTGTTGTTTTATTTTACGTTTCTGCTCCGTTTTCATTATTCTTCTTCTACTCATCCCCCTCTTCCTCCTTACCATGATTAACTAATCCTCCATGTACTCGATCTTAATGATCCGAGGTTCGAGTGATTAGGTTATGATGCTTTGAATCTTACCTTTTCTTTTTAGGGTTTAGCTTTGAATTACTCTTGATTTATCATGGGTCGGAGGTATATCATCGATATATACTCTCCACCTTTGCTTTCATTCTGGGCTAGCCGAGAGGCCGAAAGTTTGAAATGAGCACTCAAGAGTAAAGGGAGTTGTTCGCACCCCTCGAGAGAGGCAGACGTTCAAATCTCCCGGATTGGAGTAAAATCCATTAGAGGGGTTCACCGCGTAAAGCGAGTTTTAGGCCTCCGATTTAGGTGAAAGTCGGTCGGACCTTCCTAAACTCAGTTAGGCACGGCCTTCGAGAGAAGCGTGTCAATATTCATGGAACCTCCACGGTCAAGAACCTTTACCCTAATTAGCTTAGGTTTATTTATCGTATTTTTCTAACCACTCTTGCCGAGGTGATTTCTGATCGAGTGCATTTTCCCCTTCATCGTTACTAAGCTCAAGTTAATCGCTCTTTTAGCTCTCTTTAACTTTTCATGCAAGTAGCTCTCTTTCATTGCAAATAGTTCTCTTCCTTTAGCACGTTTAGCTTTCTTCTAAAAAACTTAATTTTTCCGTCGATAAAATAATAGATTTCGTGTTAGTAAGCTTACTCAACTGTTCCCGGATTTCAATACGACACTTGTGTCCCCTAGCTGCATTTCGATAGGTATACTTGCCTTGATGAATTGTTAGTTTGGTTATTTTCTCCTTGCAGATATCTAAGAGACAATCAAGTTTTTGGCGCCATTGCCGGGGAAGCAACGCTCGTTGATAAATTGAAAACGCGAATATATTAATTTTATCACTTCTCTTTCTCAGCCTCCTTCTTAAATTTTTTCCGCCTACTCACTTGAGTTAAATGGCTGGATTTTGTTAAGTGTGCGTATTTTTAATTTTTCCGCCTACTCACTTGAGTTAATTGACTGGATTTATTTCAAGCAAGTGTGCGTATCTTTTATTTTTCCGCCTACTCACTTGAGTTAATTGGCAGGCTTTATTTCAAGCAAGTGTGCGTATCTTTTTTTTTTCCGCCTACTCACTTGAGTTAATTGGCAGGCTTTATTTCAGTAGAGTGTGTTTACTTTCTGTAGAGTGAGTGTGTTTTAATTTTCTGTCGAGTGCGTGAGTGTAGCTTTTATTTTCCGCCTACTCGCTCAGAGATAAATGGCTGGATTTTAATTACCGCATTCTTAATAGAAACCCACATCACAAAATTTTCTACACCACCTAACTCTCTCGAAAAGGGCAAAGTGGCTCTAAATGCCACTATCTTGTCTAGTACCTTGCGAACCCTTCACCGGGTAGCTCTTGGGAAGTTCGGGAGTTAAAACATAAAAAAAATCTATTTCAAAAAAAATTTTCCAACTTCATTAGCTCTTTTACTTTTTAGTCTTGCTTCTCCTCTCTTCTTCTAGTGTATGACCCGCGGAAGTCCGTCGGTTACTTTGGACCTGGACCACAAAATTGAGCGTACTCTTCGGAGAAGATCGCGATTTCAAGGCCCTACTACCCAAGTGCCGGTTGAGGATTCCAAGTCATTTTCTACCTTAAGAATGGCAGAACCCAACGTGGAGGAAGTCGTGCAAAGGCCTATATCCTACTATGCACGACCGAATCTCGAGGGTACAGAATCGAGTATAGTTTGCCCTGCAATAGCAAATAATAATTTCGAACTGAAGCCTAGCATAATTCAAATGGTGCAGCAGTATGTGCAATTTGACGGGCTTCAAGATGAAGATCCGAACGCACACCTAGCCAGCTTTCTTGAGATTTGTGACACCTTCAAGATAAATGGTGTCACAAATGATGCTATTAGGCTAAGATTATTTCCTTTCTCTCTTAGACTTAAGGCTAAGCAATGGCTAAACACCCTTCCTAAAAATAGCATAACTACTTGGACGCAATTAACTGAAAAATTTTTGGCCAAGTATTTTCCGCCTGCTAAAACTGCAAAACTTAGGAATGACATTTCTGCCTTTGGACAAATAGACTCTGAGACCCTTTACGAAACCTGGGAAAGATTTAAAGAATTATTAAGACGATGCCCACATCACGCTCTGCCTGTATGGTTGCAGGTGCAGACGTTTTATAATGGGCTAAATCAAAGCACGAAGCAAATGATAGACGCAGCTTCTGGCGGTACTTTAAACCATAAGACCCCGGAAGCAGCTCTTGAGCTGTTTGAAGACATGGCCATGAACACTTACCAGTGGAATGTGCATAGGTCCCGCCAAAACAAACCTGCAGGTCTCTTTGAAGTGGACAACGTCTCCCAACTCGCACTGCAAGTTGAAATATTAAGCAAAAAAATTACGGAGATGACTGCTGCCTCCGCCCCTCAGGTATGGGAATCTGCAACTCCTCCCGCCGAACATTTGGATTATGTAAATAATATGCCTAGAACTGCTTTTAATAATTTTTCTGCTGCGAATTATCATCCTCCTGGTTTTAATTTTCCGAATAGTTATAATCCTGCGTTAAGAAATCATCCGAATTTTTCATGGAGCAATCCATCGAATGCTGTGCGGCCGCCACCGCAAAGTGATTTTTCTGCACCACCACCACCTCCTCAAAGTTTTCCAAAACCTCCAAATTTGGAGGAAGTGTTTTCAAAATACATGAATGCTAATGACGCTACGATTAGGACCATAACCGGAAGTGTTAAAAATTTAGAAAATCAGGTAGGACAGCTCGCTAAAATGATTTCTGAGCGACCCGTAGGGTCTCTTCCTTCTAATACCGAGCCCAACCCGAGAGAGCAAGCGAAAGCTATAACTCTTCGGAGTGGGAAGAAAGTTCCTGGTATGGTAAGTGAAGAACTCGAGGCAAGCTCCGCTCCCGTTTTAAAAAATCAAAGCTCCGTTCCCGTTTTAAAAATTCCACCCTCTGCCGAAGAAAGTATCACTCCTATTTTAGAACAACAACTCACTCCGCCACCCACCTTTAAAAACAATCCATCCCCGCCATACCCTTCCGAACTTAATAAACAACGACAGGATGATCAATACACCCGTTTTTTAGAAATGTTTAAACAAATCCACATAAATCTGCCTTTCCACGAAGCCATATCCCAGATGCCTAAGTACGCAAAATACCTTAAGGACCTCCTAACCAACAAGAAGAAGTTAGAGAACCTTTCTCATGTCACGTTAAATGCCGCGTGCTCGGCGGTTTTGACAAACGGATTACCGAAGAAAATCAGTGACCCGGGTAGTTTCTCTATCCCGTGTGTCTTTGGTGATCTCTTTGTCAAACACGCTTTAGCCGACTTAGGTGCGAGTATTAATCTTATGCCCCTCTCGTTGTTTAAAAGGTTAGGAATTGGTAGTCTCAACCCCACACGCATGAGTATCCAGCTAGCCGACAGGTCAGTCAAATACCCGTTAGGAATAGTGGAGGACGTCCTAGTCAAAGTTGACAAGTTCATCTTCCCGGTGGACTTTGTCATTTTGGACATCGAAGAAGACGTCGAGGTTCCCCTGATCCTTGGCCGACCCTTCCTTGCCACCTCCCGAGATATCATTGACGTAAGCAATGGTAAGCTCTTCCTTCGAGTGGGCGACAATGAGGTAACTTTCTCTATCACCCCCTCGATGAAGAACACACTAGCTAATGATGACTCCTGTTTTTTCATGGATACCGTAAGTGAAGAATCCTTCTCTCCCACCTCTGATTTTGAAAAAGAATTTTCCAATTTTTGTTCCTCTCCTCCTCTTCCAACTGAATCTCTACACCTAAGTGAAGAATCCTCCACCCGCCCCTCTGATTTTGAAAAAGAATTTTTTGATTTCTGTTCCTCTTCTACTTTTCCAACTGAATCGCTGCACGAAGCCGCCATGGCCGCTAGCAACACCCCTTTTAATTTTACATATAAAAAAGTGTACGAGGACATAGTTTTTGAAAAAGAACAAATTTCCAAAACCTCGTATGATGACCCCCCTACCTTGGAACTAAAAGAACTACCAGAGCACCTTCAATACGCTTTCTTAGAAAAGGACTCCAAGCCGCCTGTCATAGTTTCGGCCTACCTCACGGATGCACAAAAGGATAAACTTCTTTCAATTTTACAAAAGCATCGCCAAGCTATTGCTTGGCAGATATCTGATATTAAGGGCATAAGCCCATCTTTCTGCACTCATAAAATCTTAATGGAAGATAAATCACGAAACTCTATACAACCTCAGCGTCGTATAAACCCAAACATGAAAGACGTAGTTAAGGGCGAGGTTATGAAATTGTTAGACGCAGGAATTATCTATCCTATATCCGACAGTAAGTGGGTTAGCCCAGTACAGGTAGTACCAAAGAAGGGAGGGATAACGGTCGTAAGTAATGAAAATAATGAATTAATCCCGACTCAGACGGTGACCGGATGGCGAATGTGTATAGATTACCGTAAGTTGAATGACGCCACCCGCAAGGATCACTTCCCCTTGCCGTTCATTGATCAAATTTTAGAACGACTTTCCGGACATAGCTTTTATTGTTTTCTCGATGGCCTCTCGGGGTATCTTCAAATCCCCATCTCCCCCGAGGACCAGGAGAAAACTACGTTTACTTGTCCCTTCGGCACCTTCGCTTACCGAAGAATGCCGTTTGGATTGTGCAATGCGCCAGCTACATTCCAACGATGTATGCTCGCCATCTTTGACAAGTACGTAGAAAGTATTATGGAAGTTTTCATGGATGATTTCTCCGTGTTCGGGAATTCCTTCGATAGTTGCTTAGAGAACCTTGAAAAAGTCTTAGAGCGATGCGAAGAAACTAACCTCGCCTTAAATTGGGAAAAATGTCATTTTATGGTAAGGGAAGGGTTAGTTTTGGGACATAAAATTTCTGAAAGGGGTATTGAAGTAGACGTTGCGAAAATAGAAGTTATCGAGAAGCTGCCGCCACCTACGAACATAAAAGCTATAAGAAGTTTCCTGGGTCATGCGGGTTTCTACCGCCGCTTCATAAAGGACTTTTCCAAAATCACCAAGCCCCTTACCCATCTCTTAGAAAAAGACGCCCCATTCATCTTTGATGACCTCTGTCTAGCTGCCTTCAATTTAATAAAAGAAAAATTAGTTAATGCGCCAATCATGATAGCTCCGGTGTGGGATCTTCCATTTGAAATAATGTGTGATGCGAGTAGTTATGCGGTGGGAGCCGTACTAGGTCAACGTATTTCCAAAAACTTCCACCCCATTTATTACGCTAGTAAAACACTCACATCTGCACAGGAAAATTACACCACAACCGAGAAGGAGCTATTAGCTGTAGTATTCGCTTTTGACAAATTTCGCCCTTATATTACTCTTTCGAAAATTATTGTTTTTACGGACCACTCGGCCCTCAAATATCTTCTCTCTAAAACGGATGCCAAGCCTCGCTTGATTCGCTGGGTCTTACTCCTCCAGGAGTTTGACTTAGAGATCCATGATAAGCGAGGTGCCGAGAACTTGGCCGCCGACCACCTTTCGCGCCTAGACAACCCGTTTATAGAACAATTAGACGAAAATTCGTTTCATTACTATTTCCCTGATGAGAAGCTTTTCATAATTAACACATCTACTTCTCCTTGGTTTGCCCGCATCGCCAACTATCTAGTGGCCCGTGTGCTCCCAAAAGAGTTTTCATCTCAGCAAAAGAAGAAATTCTTTTCTGAGCTGAAAAACTATTTTTGGGAGGACCCGCATCTTTTTAAAGTCTGTGCAGACCAAGTGATCAGGAGGTGTGTTTCCTTTGATGAAGGATTAGATATTATTAAACATTTGCATGAAGGACTGACAGGTGGGCACTATCAAGCTGCTCGCACCGCTCACAAAGTGTTAAGCGCGGGTTTTTACTGGCCTACCCTGTTTAAAGACGCGCATGCCTTTGTGAGTAGGTGTGATAGTTGCCAACGGTCGGGGAATATTTCGAACAAAAATGAAATGCCACAAAATTATTTCCTAGAGTGCGAAGTTTTCGACCTCTGGGGGATTGATTTTGTCGGCCCTTTTCCTTCTAGCTTCGGGAATAAGTATATTTTAGTTGCCGTTGATTATGTTTCATGTTGGGCCGAAGCCCAAGATCTTCCTACGAATGACGCCCGAGTCGTAGTTAATTTCCTCAAAAAATTATTTTCTCGATTCGGTACGCCGCGCGCTATCGTTAGTAATAGGGGTTCCCATTTCTGTAACGCACAATTTTCAAAAATTCTAACTAAATATGGCGTTACTCATAAGCTTTCCACTGCCTACCACCCCCAAACTAACAGACAAGTCGAAGTAGTCAATAGGGAAATAAAAAGAATTTTAGAAAAGACTGTTTCAACATCTAGAAAAGACTGGTCAGCCAAATTAGACGATGCTCTATGGGCCTACCGAACAGCGTACAAAACCGCCCTCGGGTGTACGCCATATCGGTTGGTTTACGGAAAGTCGTGTCATTTACCCGTAGAATTAGAGCACCGCGCCTTTTGGGCCTTACGATTTTTAAACTTCGATCCCCACTCCGTCGGTGATTTTAGAAAATTTCAACTTAACGAACTCGACGAGTGGCGCTCTTACGCGTATGAAAATAACAGACTTTATAAAGAGCGGACGAAGCGTTTACACGATCGACATCTTAGGCACCCAAAAATCTTTAAGCCGGGCGACCAAGTGCTTCTTTATAATTCTCGTTTACGTTTATTCCCGGGTAAATTAAAATCACGTTGGTCTGGGCCTTTTACTGTTTTAGAAGTCTTTTCTTATGGTACTGTTTTAATTTCCCACCCTGATAAGGGTACTTTCAAAGTGAATGGTGAGCGTCTTAAACTATATTTCTGTGATGATGTCAGTCTCAACCCTGTTAACTCTATCTTTCCGGTCCTGACATTTGATTAATCTGAACTTTATTTTTCTCAAAAACTTTGACTTTTTTCGAACTTTATTTTTTAAACAATATTTGGGACATTATTATTTTGATCTGTCGAGCTCAAACGATGCTTTAAACAAAGGGCGCTCTTGGGAGGCAACCCAAGTTATCTTTTTCTGTTTTCTTTATTATTCACTTTTTGCCCCGAATGGCTCCGGCAAGCTGAAACTTCTGCGATCGCCTGCTCCAACAATTCTGCTTCCATGACAAAGTCCGCCGGACGACGTTTCATGAAGATCCATAGCACAGGCATGGAGGAGCGGCATCACTCAACTTGCCCTGCATAATAAAACCGGGGAAGTACCTGTTTTTTTTCCATTATGTCTTTCATTTCTGTCCTTTACTTTTCTCTCATTCTCCAACCTCCTTCTCCATTGCGGACAATGTAGATTTTAAGCTTGGGGGAGGACTTCCTCCTTCTTTTTGTTTTGTAAATATCCAAAACATCCAAAAAAAAATTTATTATCTATATATAGCTGCATCTTGGTATTTCAATAAGTACCCCATGTTTATGTTTTGTTTTTCTCAAATTTCTTTATAAACAACGTAGTTAATTATAATTTTTCTAATCATTTTTTTTAATCATATTTCACAAGTAAAATGTTGGCCATGCTGTGTTTCTAATTCACGGTAGCATGTTAAGGTAAAATATTTCTCTAAAACGTGCATTTCTATTATGGTTTTTCGTTCTTTATTTTCTTTACTTTCTCTAAAAATTTATCATCCACTATTTTCCTTTTCGTCTTTAGATAATTTTTGTAAGAACAAATTTTGAATAACGTAGTAGATATGAACGATCCAAGTCACATATTATTTTTATTTTCAAGATAATTTCATCAATCTTCTTTTATTATCTCGAACTTGCTTTTTGAAATTTATCGACTCTATGTTTTAAATAAATTTAAAAAAAGCGTGAAAATGATTTAGGCCCTTTTTGTTTACGTTTGAGCTTTCCTGCCAACCTAAAATCTTTTACCACTAGTTAGCCGTTTTTGAGCCTTTTTTCCAAATTCATTTGATAACTCCACACAGCATTTCATTTTCACCAAAGCCCAAATTCCTACCTATCTAATCACGCTATATTTTTTTTTGATAGGAAATTTTGTGTTATCTTTGGAGACAATCAAGTCTTTGGAGAAATTGTTGAAAAAAGTGTACTCAAAAGCAATGCTTTGAAAAAAAAGGGAAAAAATGAATGAAAATAATAATACAAAAAAAAGGATAAATAATTATAAAGAAAAACAAAAAAATAAATTTATTTATACATATTTTGTTTAAAATAAATTTATTTTTTTGAAACTCGTTGTTTTGGTTTAGTGTGATTTTTAAGCCTCCATGTTTATATTTGAATTCCACTCCTATTCATATTCCTAAACCAAACGTTTCGGTCCTTTTAAGTCCTTTTGATTCACGCCTTTTTTTAAATTTTATTTAACAACTAAGAAAAGAAGAAGAGTAAATCAGTTTTAGTTTTGGATTTAAACTTAGATTTTTGTTATTTAATTGATATAATTATAATGCGTTGCTTGAATCTAGTAATAACTCAATACGTATTTTTCATTTTCATTGCTTTGCTTAAATCTATTTAAAGAATTTCGCCAAAATTCTGGATGATTTATTTTTATTAAGTAAAGTTTATAAAAGTTAAACCATACCTAAATAATTATTTTAGATTTATGTTTTACATTCTCCCTGCCAAGAATTTCGCATAGTACTTGTGTGAGTATGATTAAAACTTTTTGAATTAGTCACTTTTTATGATTAGCTAGTCTTTATATCTTTGCTTGGGGACAAGCAAAACTTAAGCTTGGGTGAATTTGATAATACGTTTGCAGTCAATTTTATTAGGATATTTTCGAGGTTTTAAAGCCAATCATGTCTTGTAAAGTACTTGTTTTGATTCCCCTTTGCATATATTTTTGTCGCTAATGCATTTTTTCTGCTTTTTGCAGGTTTTCACGGCTTTCAGCCGAAGTTTGCTGTGACACGCCCCAAGGTCACGCCCTACCAGGGCGTGTACCTAGGGCGTGTAACCCAGAGGAATGAAGCAATTGGTCTGAAACTGCATTCCGTGGAAACTTAGTGTACACGCCCTCGGTCACGCCCGTGTCACACCCGACACGGGCGTGTACTAGAGGCGTGTCCCCAGGTTCCGAGGAATCGCCGCAGCGCGCTCGTTTTTCCCGCTCCACCGTCGCACTGAAAGTGTCACGCCCTAGGGTCACGCCTGACCCGTGCGTGACATATGGGCGTGTACTTCAGCAATTCCGCCCGTCACCTCCAGCATTCAATTTTCGCTCAACAAAGTCACGCCGCAAACAACACGCCCCAGGTACACGCCCTGCCAGGGCGTGACTTGTGGGCGTGTACCGCAACAACTCCGTCAGAATTCAATTCCTGCCCGAAAAAGTCGCGCCGAATGTGTCACGCCCCAGGGTCACGCCCGACCAGGGCGTGACAGGGGGGCGTGACCCGACCCGAAAAATTCTATAAATAGAGCCCAACTCCAGGGGTTTAGGGAGACCTTTTGCTTTGAGAGGGGAGGTTCTGTCCTTTGTATTTCTGAACTTTTAAGCATGTCTTTCCATTTTTAGTTCTTAGCTGTAGCTTTATGCTTTCTCTGTAGTAGTTCCTAGCTTCGTTCTGTAGTATAATGTTAATGATAGCGTAGTTTACCTTTCCATGCACTTGTAATCGCTGGTTTTCATGTTGTAAGATCCCTGTTTCTATTAATAAAAAGTGTTGTTTTATTTTACGTTTCTGCTCCGTTTTCATTATTCTTCTTCTACTCATCCCCCCTCTTCCTCCTCACCATGATTAACTAATCCTCCATGTACTCGATCTTAATGATCCGAGGTTCGAGTGATTAGGTTATGATGCTTTGAATCTTACCTTTTCTTTTTAGGGTTTAGCTTTGAATTACTCTTGATTTATCATGGGTCGGAGGTATATCATCGATATATACTCTCCACCTTTGCTTTCATTCTGGGCTAGCCGAGAGGCCGAAAGTTTGAAATGAGCACTCAAGAGTAAAGGGAGTTGTTCGTACCCCTCGAGAGAGGCAGACATTCAAATCTCCCGGATTGGAGTAAAATCCATTAGAGGGGTTCACCGCGTAAAGCGAGTTTTAGGCCTCCGATTTAGGCGAAAGTAGGTCGGACCTTCCTAAACTCAGTTAGGCACGGCCTTCGAGAGAAGCGTGTCAATATTCATGGAACCTCCACGGTCAAGGACCTTTACCCTAATTAGCTTAGGTTTATTTATCGTATTTTTCTAACCACTCTTGCCGAGGTGATTTCTGATCGAGTGCATTTTCCCCTTCATCGTTACTAAGCTCAAGTTAATCGCTCTTTTAGCTCTCTTTAACTTTTCATGCAAGTAGCTCTCTTTCATTGCAAGTAGTTCTCTTCCTTTAGCACGTTTAGCTTTCTTCTAAAAAACTTAATTTTTCCGTCGATAAAATAATAGATTTCGTGTGAGTAAGCTTACTCAACTGTTCCCGGATTTCAATACGACACTTGTGTCCCCTAGCTGCATTTCGATAGGTATACTTGCCTTGATGCATTGTTAGTTTGGTTATTTTCTCCTTGCAGATATCTAAGAGACAATCAACTTGTAAGACTCCCTTTTTTTTTCCTCTTTTTTCGACACCGGGGTCTTAGGCCCAGAACCGCCGTTTTGCGGTGACTCCTTCATGCCCTGAAGGGTCATCACCACAAAGCACCGATTCTGCCGGCCAATTCGATCACAGAAAAGTAGCATAATGAAGTCATGAAAACTAACTGTCCACAGAAAATCACATGTTATAATAAATATAACTCCACGAAGGGAGTGTCCACAGAATAAAACATCAGAGTAGAAAAAACGGGCTTATGCCCGGTACATCATATCCTCACTACAAAATCACTCATGCTGAAGCAAAAGCAGAAAACTACTCAAGGTCGAGACTCACGGTCCCGGCTGTATGAACTCCAGAGCTAGACTGCCGCACCTCCAAGCGCACCGGTCTCTGGGGCTGCTCCTCCATGCTGGTCTCCACGATCCCCTAAATGATGCGGTTCGAAAACCGTTAGTCTAAAAGACTAAGTCCTATAATCCCCCACCCCTTCCCCCATGGCTCCTAGGCACCGAGCGGAGAGAAAGAAAGGGGAGGACTTGAAGGTGGAGAATAATCAAAACAGATGGCAGCGGACCTATACTAGCAATTCTATAATAGATATTGACAATAAGATTAAATAGGAAAAATAACCTTCACTTATGTGAAATCACATATGCCAAGGGGTCTTTTGCAAGGCTCCCATCGTATAAAAAGTCCCATACCAATTTATACGTTGTGGTGTCGGTTATCAAACAGCAGTAAATGTATTTATATATCAAAATTGACCTTAATTTATAAACTTGCCCACACAAGCTTATAGACCAAGGGGTCGTTTTGCAGGTCCTAATGTATAAGCGTCCCATTCCACTTATACATTAGGTGTCAGGGGTTAAATGATTCGATTATGCTATGACATGCAAGTGGGTATGATGGACATGCAAGTGCAACGCACACACCCGACTCTGTGCACACAGACCTTTAGTTCCCCCTTTCTGGAGCCGTAACCTCCCAGGATACCTCCGTAGTGGCAGACGGAAGCGGTGGGTTGGGCCTCGCCCACCTCTAAACCAGTAAAGCACTACCGGTTAGACCTATCGTACGCCTCAACGCTTGGTGCACGAAGCGGACTCCTGCGTACTCTTGCCGGCTGGTGCACCGGACTTCTGTTGGCGAAGTGCTAACCACACTTGCTGAGTCAACGTATTGCCGTCGGTGCATCGACCCTCCAATACCGAAGACCCACCACGTTAATTTTCCTTCCTTTTATGCACATGAAAATTTAGCGTAATCAAGAACCGAGCCGAAGCTCCCCGTACCAACACGTCCGTCTCAAACAATCGAGTCGAAGCTCCCCGGACCCAAAGTCCGCCTTTTAACCATCCGAGCCAAAGCTCCCAGCTAACATCCGGTGCCATCAGTGTCTGTGAATTGTGCAACCCTAATTACTAAGTTACTCTTTTCAGCTTGTTAAACAGTTTACGTTAACCCAGGACTGCCCCCGGTATTCCCTGTGAAGGGCTCTCAAGGGGCACTAGGAACTGTGTTGGGATTACGCCCAGCGTTCCCTTTCGCAAGGTACTTATTTTGTTATTGGTTGATTCCCTTACCTATTTCTTTCTCATGTTCCGATATGCTAATCGTAGGGTGATTTGACTCCAACTCTCCTTGGGTAGGACGATCTTTCGTCGGACCCGAACGCCTTTAAACCCTAGACAAAAACCACACTCTACTCACTCATCTTCCATAGATGCCACCCATTCTACATATCCTTCCAGCAATCCATTAAGACCCATCACACGCTCTATTTCATATCCAAAATGATTTCCTGCAGTTTTGCTATATGCAGACCACTTAAGCTACATGACCCGTGAAAAGGGAAGTACATGAAATACTCATCCAATACCCCTATGATAATTACTAGAGGGCTAAATGATACTTGAAGCATAAATCCAGAAATCCATAATTTTCCTAATTTGTCTGATAATTTATTTATTTATTCTAGTATCCAAAACGCCCAAGTTTGAACATGAAGTAGCAATTTCAGACAAGATAATGTTCCAATAAATTTATGCTAATTACAAAATGCATAATCAACTCTAACGCCTAAGTCTTCAAATTTTTCAGCAAGGTTTGGGCCCTTAAATTTAATTTCAAAGTTACCTCATAAAAAGTCAATTTAAAAGATTTTACAGTAATAATGCCTCCAAAAATTCAGAGAAATTTCAGGGAAGATTGTGATGGCCTACAAATATCCTAGAAAAAGTTTCATAATTTATCATTTAAACATAAGGCTATATTTGATTTTCTCATGAAATTTCAAGTTTATGGGTTAATGAACAAGGTATACTAATTATCCATCAAATATTTCCACAAAACTTCCCACATGCTAATATTGAGCTGGAAACACTATGTAGCAAGTTTCATGATTTTTCATTAAGTAATGGGCTCTTGCAAGAATTATTTAGTATGCAATCAAAATAAAGCACTTGTGAAGTAGATGCCCTAACTAGGTATCCAAAAATTCTATCAAAATTCATACATGATTAGTATAGCCTAAAACTACCTCTGCCAATGTTTCATGCCCTTTCAATGGGCAGTGAGACCACAATAGCCAAATTATTAATTAGGGCAATCCTATTGGTTACAAATGAAGTGCTATAAATATTGATCAAAACTCCTCAAGTAAATTATCAGAGGCTCAAAATATCCTCATTCCATCACTACCCAAATTTGGTTAAGTTTCAAGATATTTAGCTAACCCAAACCTACACTACAAGTTTTAGGTCCTAAGCTAGGGTTAGAGTTTTGGGGGCCCTACCCATTTCAAAATTAGCTAATATTTTTAACAGAGGGTTTTATACATCCTAGGAACCTCCTTGCAAAATTTGGTGTTCATCCAAGGTGTTTAGGGCTCATGCCCTTCACAAGGCACAATGGTCCTTCCTTAGGGTTTGGCCTGGGAACTTAGGGCAAATCAATTCCACTCTACCCAACATTCCATGGGGAGGTGCTAAGTGCCATACCAAGTCAGTGGCCCAAATTTCAGCCTCTGTTGAGGTGATTTGGTCACTAAAAATCAAAAGTGCACTTTTTGACCAAAATACCTTTATTAAGGTAAAGTTAGGGTTGTGTCAATACCTATTCAAAACACATCCAAATTAGGTGAAACTTTATACCGATACATAAAATGAGCCCAGGGACCACGCACCAAAATTTGGGATGGTTTAGAGATGTTTAGGACACCTATGTAATTTATTTATGGATTACTAAATTTTTATACAAACTATAGAAATAGTTTCTCCAAAAATTCCCATTTTTGGACAGGACCTAGGTATAGATAAGAATGATCCTCTGTCCAAATTTCAGCCAATTTGGACAAGGGATGAAGGGTGGGCATCCATTTGAATCTCAGGACAACCCTAGGTACAGGTCCCACCAAAATGGGTTCCCTGGTCCAACCAGAGGGCCAAATTGGTCCAAATCAATTTTGGATTACAGTAGACCCGTAGGTATCCAACTTTCATATTGCACGTTTTCCCACCAGCTGGCCCTAAGTAGTTTTAATAATTAATGCAAAACAGCCCAGAAAACAGGACAGAAAATTCAGAAATCAAAACTAAATAAAAGAAATGATGCTGCACGAATCTTAAAGCAAATCGTGGGGCTCCTGGTCATCTTCTTCCTCCAGCCAAGGGCCATTATTGGACGAACCTGGAGCTTATTCCAAGAGCATTTCCCGGCCACACGGCCACCTCCCTGGCCGGCCACCACCGCCACCACCTTCGTTGAGGTGGGGGCTATCGCCGGGCGGCGGCACGGCCGCCGGAGGGGTGGTTTCCGGCAAACTCGACCACCATTTTTTTTTTGGAAAAACCATGAAAATGAAAACTTGGATCGGCTCAATTGAGTCCGATTCTTGTCCTAAACGATTCCTAAGATCTACCCACGGAAGAAGGAGTAGAGGAGGACCTTTAACCGAGCTTGTCGTCGAGTGTGGTGGTGGTGCGCCATGGCCGGTGGTGGAGCTTTCCGATGCTTGCAACTTCACTACCAAACCGCCCGGTTTCTTTAGGTGAAGGGTGGAAACGATTTCTCTTGGCCCAGGGAAGCTTTTAAAAGCATCAAATGGGTTGGGGGAGAGGGAGGGCCATGGCTTCAAATCCATTAATGATCATGAATTGGAATTTCGGTTTTGGAGAAAATCCATGGAAATTCACCTCCCCTTTGTCCCAATTCGTTTGGAAACTCCTCAAACCTGATAGGGGAGATGAATACTAATTAATTGGTGAAGAATGGAGGGGTGATTCACCTTCCCCACCATGAATGGCCTTCTCTTTCTTCTTTCTCTCTCTTCATTATTGGAGGAATTAAATTCAGCCACCTTGGGTGGCTGGTCATGGCTATTAAACTCCTTAGAACTGATGAGGGGGAATGTATTCAGCCTTTGGAATCAATTGGAGAGGCCCTTGATCTCCCTTGGCCATGAATGGCCTCTTTTCTCACTTTCTCTCTCCTCCATTAAAGAGAAAAATGGAGTTTTCTCTCTCCTACTCACCATGGACGAATTTTGATCTCTCCTCCAGCCTATTGGCATCCCACTAACTCATGTTAATAATAAAATGAGGTTAGCCCAAGTGGGGGAAATGAGTTTGAGCTTGGGTTAGCCCATTTAGGCTAATTTGACCTAACACTAGAATAGAGTTGACCTTGGTCAACATGACCATTTAAGTTGACCCCAATGGGTCCTTTGTGACCCATTGGACTCCCTTAAGGTCTAGGAAGACTTGAGTAGGGTTGGTTGGGCATCTTGGGGGTCACATGTCCCTTGGTAAGGGCACTTTGACCATTTTAGGGCTAGAGTTGACTTGGGTCAACATGACCATTTGGGTTGACCCCATTGGGTCCTTGGTGACCCATTGGCTTCCCCCAAGGTCTAGGTAGGGTTATGTAGGGTTACCTTGCACTTTGGAGGTCACCTACCCTTAGTAAGGGTACTTTGACCAGATTAGGAGCTTGAGTTGGCTTGGGTCAACCTAGCCTCTAGGGCTGACCCCAATGTGTCCTTAGTGACCCATTGACCTCACTTTAGGGTTAGGAGGGCATAGGTGGGGTCCTCTAGGCTAGGAGTAGGTCAATTGACCCCAAGTAGGCTAGTTTGACCCATTTAGGGATAGGGTTGACCTTGGTCAACTGAGCCTCTTACCCCAATGGGTCCTTATGGCTCTAATGGGCCTCCCAAGGTATTAGGGGGTGTAGTGGTAGGGTCTTGAGGTCAAGGTGTAGCCCATGGTCATCCTAAACCATTGCTCAGAGTTCTACTATTGGCAGACCATGATGAGTTTCCCCACTTTGTCTCCTACCTCTTGGCCCATTCCTGGCTTCCTAGGGTTTGTCATGACCTAGCCATGACAAAACCACACCTAGGGGTCTAGTTGGAAATGGGATGTTACAGACTAGTCGGCCGCCGCTCGTCGAGACGTTGACGTACAGGTGTTGCAGTACCAGGCGGGGAGTAGCGGGCTTAAGCCCAATCTTGTGCCGGCCCTCGAAGGCCTTTTTGTTTATGTTGTCGGCCTGCGTGCTGAGTATGGAATTTATATTCCTGTAATATTTTTTCATATTTGTGATGCTCTATGAATATGTAGTTTACTCCTGTCTTGGGCGAGCGACGTGTTCGTGAACCGCTCCCCCCATGTGGGCCCCCGAGGTATAGATGCCGGGAGGCGCCTGATGGCCTGTTGTCATCCTTTCAGAATAGTGGAGTTTCGCTGTTAGCGGCCCAATTGGGGCTGCGTAGAGTAGGGCTGCTGGGCGGTTTTGTGCCAATAGTAAGGCGGGCGGGGAACATTTTACATAGACTCGATGTAGCACCTCTAGTTTGGGAGTGGATCTCGAGATTCTCCTTGGATGTTCCGGTCGGCCAAGAGAGCCCTCCGAAGGTGCCTTAGCTCAGCCCTTGGCTTGGGAGGGGAAGAGTTAGTTAGTCTTCCGGGTATATGGCAGGTCCTCCACGCTGAGACCTTGGGTCTGTCCCTCGTGTTCCTAGTCTTGTGCCTAGATCGTTCGCTTGAGGGTAGTAGGTGCGCGGTCACCCCTTCCCCAAGGGTCGAACTCCACAGGAGACCGGATTTCCGGTTTAAACACCGATGGTGGCTGCTGAAGGCCTGGAAGAGGAGCTTGTTGTTTCACCAGCAGCTCCTGTTGCTTCAAACTCTGAGGCTGAGCGTTCTAGCTCAGGAAGCAGGGGGAGCACTGCTCAATGCTTGCCCCAGGTAGGAGTTGAGCCTGAAGGAGCAATAGAGGTAGTAAGCAAGGAGCAGACCCTTCGGAGATCGAAGAGGGTTATTAAGCCACCGGCTCGTTACTGTGATGGGAATACAGTGAGCTTTGTCTCCTGCTTCTTTGTAGGTCCTCTGGATGAGCGAGAGCCTATAAAATTCAATGAGGCCACTGGAGTCAAGGAGTGGGAAGATACCATGAAAGAAGAGATTGCTGCTCTCAAGAAGAATGAAACCTGGGATCTTGTGCCCAAGGTTGATGACATTACTCCAGTGACTTGCAAGTGGGTGTTTAAGGTTAAGAAGAAGGCTGATGGGAGCATTGATAGATACAAAGCTCGCCTGGTTGCTCGAGGATTCTCATAGCAGTATGGAGAAGACTATGAGGAGACATTTAGTCCAGTTGCAAAGGTGACTTCAGTTAGAGTGGTGATCACCTTGGCTGCTAGTAAGGGTTGGAGGATGTGGCAGCTTGATGTGAAGAATGCTTTTCTTTATGGAGAAATTGACAAAGACATCTTCATGGATCAGCCACTTGGATTTGTTTCTGAAGATCATCCGGACTATGTCTACAAGCTCCGGAAGGCTCTCTATGGGTTGAAGCAAGCTCCTACAGCTTGGTATGGGAAGATTGCAGAATATCTCGAATTTTGCGGGTATCTTGCTTCCAACTCGGATTCTAGCTTGTTCATCAAGAAGAAGGGGGAGCTTCGAGTCTTGGTCCTGCTGTATGTGGATGATATGATCATCACAGTGAATTCGGAGGAGGAAGTAGCAAGGCTTAGGGCTGAGCTTGTTATACGCTTCGAGATGAAAGACTTGGGAGAGCTTCACCACTTTCTCGGTCTTGAAGTCGAGAGGAAGAAGAGCGGTATACTCATTTGCCAAAGACGATATGCAGATCGCATTGTGAAGCGGTTCGGCATGGGCGAAGGAAAGAGTTGCTCTACTCCACTGGAACATGGGCTGAAGCTTCGACGAGATGAGGGAAGGATTCTTCCTAACCCCTTGGTGTTCAGAGCACTTGTTGGAAGCTTAATCTACCTGACGATTACAAGGCCAGATATTGCTTACGCTGTTGGCCAAGTAAGTCAGTTTATGGCGGAACCAAGGAAGTCTCATCTAGTGGCGGCAAAGAACATTCTGAAGTATGTCAAGACAACTTATGACATGTGACTTCTCTATAAAAGGGACTCGGATTTTGCCTTGCTTGGGTACACTGATGCTGACTATGGCGGTGATTCGGATGATCGAAGGTCAACTTCATGTTATGTGTTTGCTTGCGGATCAGCTAGCATCTCGTTGTGTAGCAAGAAGTAGGACTCGGTGTCCGTCTCAACTATGGAGGCAGAGTATAAGGCTTCGGCCTTGGCTGCTCGGGAAGCCATCTGGTTGAGGAGGCTTATAGAAGATGTGCATGAAGAAGTGCAAGGGCTAACTTTACTCCGGGGTGACGATGAGAGTGCTCTCATGCTGGTAAACAATCTAGTGTGTCATGCTAGGACCAAACATATTGAGATCGATCACCACTTCATAAGGGAGAAGGTGTTGGAGGGATCTCTTCTGGTCGGGCATGTTTGGAGTGAAGATAATCTTGCTGACATCTTCACGAAGCCACTGTCGAAGGGGCCTTTTGAGCGGTTGCGCAGCTTGCTGGGCTTGATCACCACTTCTCACTTCAAGGGAGAGTGTTGAAATTTGTGAAGTGAAAGTGGTTGATGGGCAGGCCTGGCGGCCTGAGCGGACAAAGTCCGCAGACTGGGCGGACTGGGCGGATTGTGCGGGCTGCTGTTATGCGACCTGGTGATAGGCCTGGTTGGACCTAGATCTTGTTGAGCGGCCTGAGCGGTCTGTGTCTGCGGCATGGGCGGACTGTTGGTTGCGTTCTGGGTGCTAGCTTGGCTGTTCTTGGGGAGCGATTTCTGCGGCCTAGTGTGTGGCCTGTGTAGTCTGCTATGAGGACTGGTTGGTCTATGACCAAGGACATCGGGCTTCGAGTAAAGCGGACTGAGCGGACTGCGATATGCGGACTGCAGGCAGTGCTTGGTTGATCAGTGGCTTTGCGGGTTTGCAAGCTTGAGTTAACATGCTGGTTCTGTGCTCTATCCGCATGAGGAGTGGCGGACTGTCTAGTCCGCGGTGTCCGCTGTTGCGGACTGACCTTAGGAGTTTGGTTGTGGCCTTGTCGAGCTCTGGTAGTTCAGCAGTGTTGTTGCTGTGGCGGACTGGTGTTTGGAGTCCGGCAGATGGCCATTACGTTGGGCAGACGTGCGAGTAGCTTGTGGACTGCCTTACTCTGGCGAGGTGTTGGCGGTCTGTGTTCTGGTTGTTTGGCGGACGGAGCTATGTCTGCCGAGCTCGCGCTAGGTATTTTGGTGTTTTACTAGACTTGGTCACATTCTGTGACAAGACCAGTGTGTCCGCTGTATTCGCTAAGTCCGTTGTTGACCGAGCGGACTGCCCTTGGTCGTGGACTTGTGGTTGATAGAGGTATTACTCTGGTGGTGTGCGGACTGCCTCTTGTATGAGCGGACAGTCACTGAAGGGGGATGTTGCTTTCCTGCGGTGTTTGCGGGCTCTGCGGGTTGGTGCCTTGTCCGCATAGCTTCGGCGGACTGATGAGAGTTCGCCTATAGCTGCATTGCTTTTCTCCTGGAGGTTTGTTCCTTGGAATCCGGCTATGTCCTTGCGGACTCGGCAGACGGGTGTTTAGTTAGCACGCGGGCTGTGGCGGTGTCTCTATCCACTAGGGAGGTGACCACACTTCTCACCTAGTCTATAAATAGAACCCCCCGACACGTCTACAGTAACTGAGTGAACAGTAAGTGGGGATCGGTCAAAGTGCTGGGGGTCTCAATTTTTCTGTCCGCGCGGATTGAATCAGAGTTAATTGTTCTTGTGTGCAGGTCGCGCGGCTAGCTTCAAGGAGCCAGGAGTTTGGCTTTGACTTTGGTCAAGTACTTGGAAGTGTGCGGTCTCTGCGGTTTCAACAGGTCGCTCTGCGGCTTGTCAGTTCTTTGCTTCAGCTTTGCCAAGTTCCAATAACCTGTCCGCCGGTCTCAGGCGGGTAGGCGGTCTGTTCTTCAGTTCATCAGCAGTACGCGAATAACAGAGTGTCCGCGCGGCCTTGCGGTCTCAGGCGGACTCTGTGTTCTATTCGGCGTGTAGCAGCTAGAGTTCGGGCGGTTTCAGCGACTAGGCGGATGCGGCGGTCTGCAATTCTGTTAGCGCGACTTGTTTTGGGCTTCCTGTTTTGTAGCTTATGTACTGGCGAAATCATGTCTCGCCATGTATGTCTCGCCTTGTAAAGAAGTTAATGAATAAGATCTGCTTGTTCTTCCATGTGAATGTTGTGTTAAGTGTGGCTCCTTGAGATTTCCGCTAGATCAAAGTGTGAACTGGGTATTGCCGAGAATATTAATTTGGCTCTGGGCTATCTTGCTGACCACTTTGAGAAAATTCAACAGGGTCGGTCGGTCTGCCTTACGGTGTGCACCGCTGTGCCTATCCCTTTATACTGGCGATGTGTTCCTGGCCTTAATTGCCCGGGTCGTTCCTCGGGTGCTGTTACTTTGAAGAAATTAGAGTGCTCAAAGCAAGCCTACACTCCGAATACATTAGCATGGGATAACGTCACAGGATCACTGTCCTATTGTGTTGGCCTTCGGGATCAGTGCAATGATTAAGAGGGACAATCGGGCACATTCGTATTTTATAGTCAAAGGTGAAATTCATGGATTTATGAAAGACGAACCACTGCGAAAACATTTGCCAAGGATGTTTTCATTAATCAAGAACGAAAGTTGGGTTCTTGAAGATGATCATAAACGATGCCGACCAGGGATCGATGGATGTTGCTCTTAGTACTCCGCCGGCACCTTGTGAGAAATCAAAGTTTTTGGGTTCCGTGAAATTTGCATTTGCAGAAAAGAAAAAAGGGAGTACAACAGGGGGGCAACAAAAGCAAGAACAACAAAAGAAGAGAAAAGGCGGGAGGGACACACCCCCTCACACATCGTCCAGCCCACGACTATCCTCAGCCACAACAGCTTGGAAACCACCATCCATGCAAACTCCAGCTCTCCAAATAAAATTTCCATCGCATGCTAGCCTAGCACAGAAGTCCGCCGCCTGATTTTTCGTGCGGCCAACATGGTGAAAACTGACAGCCGAGAATTTGGAGAGGAAGGTAAGGTCGTCCAACGCCGGCGACACCGAGGACCTAGCCGTCCTACTGGCATGCAAGCGGTAGAACTCCATGAAATTCTTCGTGTCTCCCTCGATCATGATTCCTCGAGCATCCAGGAGCGCTGACTTCACGATGCGCTGAATGGCAGCGACCGCCTCAAATTCCACACATCCAGGGTTCCAATGCTGCCACGCAAATCCGACCGCTATCAAAACCTGTCCAGTCTCATTCTGATTGACGATGCCAAGGCCAGCACGCCCTGAAGCCAGAAGGGAGCCATCCACAATTATCTTGATCCAACCTGGCGGTGGGGGGCACCATGAGGGTGAGCGAAAGAACCCCGAAGGGAGGGAGGTCGCCCAGCATCCCGAGTTCCAACCTTTATCAAAGATGGCAATATTCTCCAACACGGTGGCAGCAATCACCACCGGGGTGCCGACCTCACGGCCATGAGTATACGCATTCCTACTACGCCATCAGTGGTAGATTGTGTAGCAGAGGAGTCTCACCGGAGCCAGGCCATCCTCACTAACTTGCAAGGCTTAAGTAGTGATTTCCTCCCAGCTCCAGCCCGCAGGTAATCTTTCCACCCATCATAAGAGCTCCCGTCCAACGACCAGCAGTCGCTGGAACCCTCCAGCCATATGGTCCAAGTCCTCCGGCACACCACAACTCCACGGGCAAAGGGGGGACTCCGCAAGGCCACGACGGTGAAGCCATAGCCGGGTAGGGAGGGCATCCCAAACCGCCCTCCAGCAGAATATCCATTCCCGTGGATGTAGGCGGAGTCGCCCAAGCCAGCCGAAGTCACGCCTAGGCGGGGGGGGGGGGGGGGGGGGGGGGGTGTACCCTGCGTTATAGGCCAGCACAGAGATAGAGCGGACGCTGAATTGCCGCAGCAGCTCCGGGGTGTCCTCGTTATGATGTAGAGGAATTTGTTCCACAATGTGCCGCAGTTCCGGCCCGAAGAAGGACGCTAGAACCTCCCTGACCCAAGCACTAACCTCATCCAATAAGTCCGCCACGCTCAGTCCTTCCAAGGCCGTAGTGTCAACAAAGGTCGGCCACTGGGCCAAGGGTAACTCAAAAATCCAAGAGTCATAAAGAGCGTCGATACAGCTACCCTCCCCGATCCTCCAGCGAACGATGCTCGAGAGGCAGCGGAGACCATGCCGGATGATTGCCCAGGCTGGTGAGTCCGAGCAGGCTTGGAGAGGGGATCTCAAGCGATGCCCGTATATTGCCCGAAAATATCACCAAACAAGGAGTCACCCCGTTGAAGCAAGTCCCACGCCAACCGAGCCCGGAGCGGCCCTTCCCATTGCTGGAGAGACCTAAGCCCGAGTCCGCCCTGCTGCACAGGCAGGCAAAGAGAGTACCACTTAGCGTAGTGAAAACCCTGGCAAGATGGGCTTTTCTGCCAAATAAAAGCACGAGCCATCCTTTCCATCGCATCCACAACAGCGCGGGGTATCTCCGAGTGCGTCAGGCCGTAGGATGGCCCGGCCAGGAAGTTGAACCGGACAAGCGCCACCCGACCAGCAAGGGAAAGATGAAGGTTGCCCCATTGCCGGATTTTCATTTGCCACCACGTGAGTGTGCTGTCGAAGTCAGATTTTTGCAGTTTGCGCATCGCCAAACGCACCCCCAGGTAGTCCAATTACGCGACCAGACAAAATCCAAGCTTGCTGGCAAACCGATTGCCTTTCCATAGAGGTATGGCCTTGCTCTCCATCAACATGTACTTGGTAGTATTGATGCGCTGTCCAGTCCAGATGCAATAATCCTCCAGTACCTGCGAACACCGTCGAACAGCACCCTCCGTCCCCCGCAAGAAGATTAAGACAGCATCCTCATACAGAAGGTGTGAGAGATTTGGTCCTCCAATCGAGATGGAAAACCCCACTTCCGTCCCATGCTGATGTATAGCAGCGGACAGAAGTTCCGAGCACAAGATGAAGAGGTAAGGGGAGAGAGGGCAGCCTTGTCGGAAGCCTCACTCGGCCTCAATCCATTTATTCCTCCGGCCGTTAATCACCAAGGTATACTTAGGGGTCTGCACACATTGTAGCAACCATTCCACAAAACAAGAGGGGAAACCCATGAGAGAGAGAACCTGCCTTAGGGCCTGCCGACTCATGCGGTCATAGGCTTGTTGCATATCAACCTTCACCGCGAGGAGCCCTTCCTTGGAGGTCGAGACACGTAGCTTATTGACGTCTTCCTGTGCAATTAGACACTGGTGGGAGATGCTGTTGCCAGGCATGAAAGCACCTTGCTCCGGGGAGATAAGAAGTGGCAGCATCCCCCACACTCTTCACACGAGAATCTTACCCATCACCTTGTAAATTGTAGAACAGAGGATAATTGGCCTAAACAGCTCCGGTCGGTCCGCATTTGGGGTTTTTGGGATGAGAATAATCACGGTTTCCTTCCAATCGGCGGTCATGCAGCCCGTAGAGAAGAACTCTTTGATGGCCCGGCAGACATCCGTCCCCACCAGGTCCCAGAAACTCTGGAAGAAGGAGGAAGGCAAGCTGTCAAGCCCAAGCGCTCGGTTTGGCTTGAGGCCACGCACAACCCCCCCCCCCCCCCCCCAAATTTCCTCATCTGTAACCTCCCAAAGGAGCTCATCCGCCCGATCCACCACGACTGTGGACCGCTCGCCAAATGGAGGCCAGCCCTCCAGAATCGGGGTGTCACACCGCCATTTCTCTTCAAAGAATCGTAGGAACCGCGCCTCAATCTCATCCGGATCCTCAGAAACATCCGTGTACGAGGTTGCCACGTGGTTGATTCGGTTGGTTCTGCGGCGGGAGGAAGCCATGGAATGAAAGTATGTCGTATTACCATCCCCCTACTGGATCCAGCGGACCTTCGCACGTTGCTTCCACCAAGTATTTAGACGCCCAAGAGTGGTGGAGAGCTCTTTAACCTTCCCGACCAGAGCAGTCATCTGCTCGCTTGACCAAGACTTGGTCTCCCCCTCTCGCATTTGAAGCTCAGCCACCTCCATTTCCAGATGTTCTTTGCCCCTTTCCAGGCCCGTAAGCTTGTTTTAGCTCCAAAAGGACAGCGCCTGGAGCATACAAAGGCATCGCCGATGAAGCACCTCCGAAGGTGGGCCAAAGTCCGGACGCTGCCAACGTTTTTGCACAATTCTTCTGACCGCGGGGTAGGATAGCCAAGTTTCCTCGAACCTAATACAACGCTGTCGTCGGGCCTGGGACATCTCCCAAAGGGTTAGCAAAATAGGGCAGTGATCAGAGTCAACTCAGTTTAGGTGTCTAATAACGCCCAAGGGGGTCATCTCACAACCCGCAGAATTAGAGAGAATCCGGTCCAGGCGAATCAGGATCCTATGTTCAGCCGTCTGGTTGTTACACCAAGTAAACCTTGGCCCAGAGAATCCATGTTCATTAAGGTCCGATGAAACGAAATCCTCCTCCATTTCACGGGCCCCATCCGAGTAGACGAAGGCCTCCCCCCATCTTGTCCTTCGGCCTTGTGATACAAATGAAATCCCCCGCGATGAAGGTCGGGCCCGGTGTCGCCAACCAACTCCCAAGTGCTCCCCAGATAGCCAGACGAACATGGACATCCATGTTGGCGTAGATGAAAGCGGTGAGCAGACGGGGGAGGCCCGAAAACTCTACACAGCCTACCACCCACTGCGGTCCAGCATCCACCACATCAAACACGACCAACCCACTCTTCCATAGCACGAGGATTCCCCCCGACTTCCCCGTCACCGGCTGGTGGAAGAACACCCACCCACGCCCAGCTAGTTTGTCATTCTCCGAACGTGACAGGCACTCGACCTTTGTTTCAAACAGACCAATCAGCCCCAATCCGGGTTGCAGAATAAGGACCCTAAGATAATTCTGTGCGCATTTCTTCCGCACCCCCATACAGTTCCACCAAAGAATGATAGACATTTGGAACTAAAGGGGACGTATCCCCACCGCGGAAAGACCCCCCACCACGCCCTTTTGGCCGGGATGTTACGCCGCCCCGCCAGCTCTTGAAGTTAGCTGTGTTCTGTCTCTTCTCCAGCTCTAGCCTGGCCGCCTTGGCAAATAAATAGGACCTCCCAAGCGGCTTCCGGCCCCTTTTCATCCCCTGGTCCTCCCCCTCCTTCACAACTCTCTAGTGGTTCAAAGACAAATCAGAGGGTTGGCCCACCTCATCCCCGACACTAGCTGGCGTCGTCTGCACGGGAGCATGTAATCCTAGCTGCGCCTCCACCAGGACCAGGCTGCCGGACGGTGGCACCAAGGGTGCACCAGGGCCAGTTTGTATCACACCGCCAGGTTCGGCGTCGGTGTCCATATCAACTTCCGCAATCGTCAGCCCATCCTCTAGCTGGGCAAGCAACCCAATGCTGTTATCACCACTTGTTTTCCCCGACCCAACCCTCCCCCTATTGATTCCTGCAGTGCTAAAACTCCCGGCTCGGCCCCCCTGCACCCTACACCGATATCTCCTTCCCCTTCTCCTTTGAGTTCGTTCCCGATCGCGGGCCCACCGCCGCCCTGCCCGTTACTTGCTTAGCCAAATCCGCAGGCCCATCAATCATTTCCACTGAAGGCCCATCTGTACTCCTTGCTGCTGCTCCTCCGCCATGTCTGCCTCTACCCCGACGTCGTCTCCCATGCCCACTTACAGGCCCACTTAAGTTGTCAGCTAAGGTACGACTCGGCCTACCTGCGGACTTAGGGTCTTGGAGAACTGGACTCCTGGAATCAGCAGGCCTGGTCTTACGCTGCATTAGGGTCCATAGGCCATAGTCCATTTCTTCAGTTGTCGCTCCTGAAGTAGCCACCATAGTCTTCCTCGTGCTCACTCCTGGGTTGGCAACCGCCACCGATGCAAGAGGGATAGCAAACTCCCGTCCGGCCACAACCGCAGCCACAACTGCCGTGGCGCCGGAGGGCCACCAGCTTGTGCAAGGGCCACTGGACCCGTAGCACCGGTGATGGTGGCCCCAGTCGGGCACTCCTCCACCCGATTACCAACACAGTCACATTGAAAGAATAGGACTTTCAGTCCTTTGTACTCAACTTTCTGGAAGAAATTCTGGAACCGACTTTTCACCCGAACTCCAAGTGGTAGCGTCTTAGCGAGGTTAACCTTGACACATACCCGGGAATATTCAATTCGGCCAAGAGAATTGGTCATGCCATCAATCCAGAGCGGCTCCTCCACCTTAGCAACTATCTGGCTAATGTTCGAAGGGTCCCAGTAAAGCAAGGGAAGGTTTGGGAGGTGAATCCAGATTGATATTGTAACCTCCGACAGCTTGTTTGGATGGAAGTCTGGTGTCCACACGTCGAGTCCAAGAATAAATCCCCTGATCGCCACGGTCTATTGCGCAAACCTCATCCCAAACCAGCGCATACTCGAACACACAGAGGAAGCACTCCAGTTTACCACAGTCAGCCGGAATTGGCCGTATTTGTCCCAATGTTGACGCAGTTCGAATGCCAAGACATGAGGTGGAATTTTGCACCCTAGGAGCCTACCAACGAGAGCGTATTCAAACTGCGTGATGAATCTTTCAGCGAGTGTATCATTCATAAGCACAGTGGCATCATCATCAAAGAACACCTGTCTTTCTTCCAGTAATCTTAGTGGCAGGGGAGGTAGTTTTGCCCAGGCACTGACACCCCCACCATCACCGCCGATCGGGTATGCAGAGGTGGAGGGAGAATGCGCCAGCGACCGTGGTTCCGGTGAAGGCCTGGCCAAAACAGCACCCCCTGTTGGGCATTGTAATTAACAGCATGGAGACGCCCAGCCGTGGGTCGCCCACCACCATCCCAGAAATTCGAACCACCCTCTACACATCTAGAAGTAGTGCTTTCTAGCCGTGCACCATAGCCAGGGACGGTGATACATTGATCATTCGTGTTTACAGCTCCACTATCAGATCGGCACAACCTCCCTATTTCTGCTCCACCAACCAATGGATCAAAGGCTTCCTCCATGGCATCAAGATCTGCATCGTCCAGCTCCGCCTCATCATCCATGTCCTCTGATTATATCGCCCCAGCAACCGCCAAAGTCGGGGAGGAATCCAGGACACCAGAAGCGCCACCAGCCAGCTTTGCCATTGTCGAAAACATTACATCATCCAGATTCACCATCCCCGGTCCAGGTCCAGTGACCGTCGGCGGTGGTGAGCCTCCAAACACCCTAGGCTCGCCACCGCTACTTTGCACAGCTCCAGAAATCACACCGCCGACTGACATTGAACCAACAAACACCCTTGGTTCAATGTCATTGGCCTCATTCACCACATCACCACCACACACACCCAGACTCTCCCAGGGAGTGTGAGATATACCAACCTGCTCTAGGTTTGCTTCGTTCTGTCCCAGTCCCGTTAAGCCCGCCGACGCCGTCAAATCCACCAACGTAGAGTCGCCGCTATGGCCCTTCGTCGCCAGAACCAGCAAGGTTTCACCAGATCTGGACGCGGAGGCCACCGATCTGCCGCCAAGGAGCCCTGATTCGCCCAGATCTGGGCCAAAAAAGCCAGATCCAGAACACTCCAGCCTTGATCTTGCGACATACATGGAAGGAGATATCTTTACCGTGATGTTAGGAGAAGCTCCAGCTCCAGCAGTATCTGCACCGCCGCTGTCTGCACTAGGCCTGCCCAGATCCGTCCCCGTCTTCGAAGAAGAGACATCTAGTCCGCCGCTGTTGAAAAAAGTCATTGCCGCCAAGGGAGAGACTGAATCCACCGCCTCCTTAGATGGAGGAAAATCCTGCGCCGCCTCCCTCCATTGCGGCCTAGAGCGATCAACGCCGGAGAATGAGGTGCAGATTCCGCCGGCTGCTTCACCGAAGGCACACCCTGTGAAATAGGTACAGAAATAACTCCATCCCTATAAAAAAGCCACCCCGGCTGGTTGCTTGTGGGACATGCCAAGCCGGACGGGACAACACCGCTGTCCCGTCACCATTATTAGCTGCTCCAGAAAAGCTGCCGCTAGCTTTGCCTTGATCATCCCGAGAGTCTACACCTCCTTTATCCACCAGATTGAATCCCACCCCGGCAATTTCCCCCTCCAACAAGGAGGGGGAAGACCACCGGCCTTCCCCCATACCCAGACCTTCTCTCACTAGAAATCAACAAGAAAGATAAACAAGATGGTAGAAATGAAAAAGCCTCCAAAGTTTTCGGGTTCCGTGAAATTTGCATTAGCAGAAAAGAAAAAAAAGGGAAGTACAACAGGAGGAAACAAAAGCAAGAACAACAAAAGAAAAGAAAAGGCGGGAGGGACAAACCCCCTCACACACCGTCCAACCCACGACTATCCTCAGCCACAACAGCTTGGAAACCACCATTCATGCCAACTCTGGCGCTCCAAATAAAATTATCATCGCATGCTAACCTAGCAAAGAATTCCGCCGCCCGACTTACCGTGCGGCCAACATAGTGAAACCTGACAGCCGAGAATTCCGAGAGGAAGGTAAGGTCGTCCAACGCCGGCGACACCGAGGACCTATCCATGCTACTGGCATGCAAGCGGCATAACTCCATGATATTCTTCGTTTCTCCCTCGATCATCATTCCTCGAGCATCCAGGAGCGCCGGCTGCACGACGTGCCGAATGGCAGCGACAACCTCAAATTCCATACGTCCAGGGTCCCAATGCTGCAACGCAAATCCGGCCTCTGTCAAAACCCGGCCAGTCTCATTCTGAATGATGATGATAAGGCCAGCACGCCCTGAAGCCAGAAGGAAGCCGTCCACATTAATCTTGATCCAACAGGGCGGTGGGGGGAACCAGGAGGGTGAGCGAAAGAGCCCCGAAGGGCGGGAGGTACCTCGGCATCCCGAGTTCCGACCTTGATCAAAGATGGCAATATTCTCCAACAAGGTGGCAACAATCACCGCCGGGGTGCCGACATCACGAACATGAGTATACACATTCCTACTGTAACACCCACTATCCGTCGCATATCATATAACAGTAGGTCCGGCCGGGGCCCGACGCCATATACCACAGACAGACCAGGTGGTTACTCAATGGAAACCATCCAACCAATCCAACGTACTACACAGAGTCATTCTAGCGGAAGCAGTTTTATTAGTTGCAATAACAAGAACCCAGCACTAGCATGAATGTCCACTAAACAAAACCAAAAGGAATGAAGTACAAATACACAAGTACTGGCCTTATGACCTTACAAAGTGGTTTACTCAAATTACATGTTTTCCAAATCTCGGCACGCAGGCCAGTCATACATGAATAAAACAGGTAAACACTCCAATTAGCCCTTCGAGGGTCAGCTCAGCAATGTGGGCTTCAGCTCGCTATTGACTGCTCGGTCCTGCAACACCTACAAGCAACAATCCACCGCGACAGTGACAAACAAGGGCAATGGTCAGCCATGTTGACCAAATTATAACGATCCCGCCCCAAACTCGGGGCGGCGATGCTCCTTCCCTGCAATTTATTAGCATAATCAAGCAGTAGAGTAATAACACTACATCACAGGCGTAGGCACGCATGGCCACACGCCCCGTGCTCTCACGGCACATTTTCGGTGATCACTGTCAAAGTTCGCCGACTCACCACTGTAACGCCCCCGGTTTTTCTGTGTTTTGTTTGATCTTTGGCTGGCGTTACGATGGCATATTTCCGGCTTTTTGCCGTTGTAGAGCGTGGTCTTAGCTCTTAGGGTTCCCTGTGTAGCCTGTTTGTAGCCTGTTAGCAAGATTCCCCAGCTAGCCGGAGTCCGTTTGATGACTCGGTTGGGCCTCTTAGGGAATGCTTGTGTTTTGGCTTCGGGAGGTGTTATCCCGGGTTTTGTTCGTCGAATGCTAATTTCGACTTCGTAGTTGTGTTCGTAGCGTGGGTTTTTAGCTGCGGCGTGAATTTCGTCTTTTTCCAAGAAGTTTCGAGTTTCGGGTTGTTTTGATATTGAGTATAAATAATGATTATTATGTTGATTGTTTATTATTAAAAACTGATATATATAGTCTTGGGTCAGAATTAGGGCTGGGTTCCTTTTGTTCTTTTCCTGTTTCTCTGCTTGGAAGAAGTCGTCGCCTATACGAGAGGAAGAGCACCGCCGGCCTACCCTAGCCTTCGGACGTCGATTCCTGGAGATTTAGCGGTCGGAATTCGATTCCGAGAGTGGATCTGGACTGCCCTCGCCGGGATCTGCTTTCTTTCTGCTCCTCAGCTTGCTGCTCTGCGTCCAAATCCGAGAGTGGGGGATGCCGCCGGCCAAGCTTTTCTGGTATTGAGGCAAGTGATGTACCCTCATCCTTGCCATAGTTGATCTTTGTCTTCTTTTGATTAAATCTTTTATCTCTTTCTTGTTTAGATCTTAGGTGTAAGCTAGGGCTTGTTCCCGATCATACCGTGGTTAGTGTAGAAAGATCCAGTTAAATCTCAGTTTTCCTGAGGGATTGTGTCTATTAGGGACAGTTTTGGTTCGGTCTAGGTCGAGTAGTTACCATTGCCGATGGAGGTTGTACTCGAGAGAGAGAGAGAATCCCCGTTCTCGTTTTTGGTCGTTTGCTGGATCTGGCTCCTGTAGCCAGTTGGGGTGTCGACACTGTTGTGTCGACACCGACCAGTCTTGGTGTCGACACTTGGTGTCGACACCGGCCAGTCATGGTGTCGACACTTGGTGTCGACACCATCATCGGCAGTGTCGACACCTTGTGTCGACACCGGCCGCAGTGGCGTCGACACTTGGTGTCGACACCAGCAGCGGCAGTGTCGACACCATGTGTCGACACCGGCCGCAGTGGTGTCGACACTTGGTGTCGACACCAGCAGCGGCAGTGTCGACACCATGCGTCGACACCGGCCGCAGTGGTGTCGACACTTGGTGTCGACACCAGCAGCGGCAGTGTCGACACCATGCGTCGACACCGGCCGCAGTGGTGTCGACACTTGGTGTCGACACCAGCAGCAGTAGTGTCGACACAAGGTGTCGACACCGGCTGCAGTCGTGTCGACACTTGGTGTCGACACCAGCCGCGGCAGTGTCGACACCTTGTGTCGACACCGGCCGCTGTGGTGTCGACACCGGCCGCGGTTGTGTCGACACCTTGTGTCGACACCGGCTTATCGTGGTGTCGACACATCGTGTCGACACTAGTGTTGCGCTTGTTTTGGGGTCAGGTAGACTCGGGGTTGGTTCGGGTTAGGCGTGCAAGGCCGCGTCGGTTGGACCCGATGTTTTTGTCTTGGGTTCGTGTGTTTCTTAGGATTGTTAGAGTGACTTTTTCCCTAGGGGGAGGCATTGGGTGTTCGGCTAATTCATGCATGCCGACTCTTGGGTTGTGGCAGGTGGTGGAGTTTTGGTGGCCTCTGGAGGGGTGGTTTTATGTGGAGAGCTGTGGCCACCACCTTTTGCCCCGGTTTGGGTTGGTGTGTGTGGGACCCTAAAGCTGCCACTGTTTGACCCCTTAGCCCTTTTTGGGTCTGATTTTGGTTATGTATTCAGATCCATGTTTTGACCACTGCCACTTGCCCACGTGTTAGGACTGTTAGCCCCTTTCCTGTTTATGCTTTCCTTCCTTTTGGCATATGAATATGTCTTGATGCTGTTGCAGTCTCTCTCTTGATAAGGCATATTGGTTTTATTGCTCGCACTTGGTGTGCTCTGCGGTGTTTTGACAGCATTCTTTTCTTACTGTCATCCCCTTTTCTTTTGCTTATTGCAGTTTGTTGCCGGGCTAGTAAACCCTTCTTCTTATTTGCTAATTAATTTATTGCTCTATTTTACCTCTTGATTGTTTCCTTGCTGAGGTGTTCCTTTCTTGAATGCCTCAGGTCCAGGTTGTAGCCAGTTCAGCGGCTAGTTCCTTTGGAGGGGCTGTTGGTGGCCTATAGGGTTGCTGAGATAGCTGATCCCCGTTTTGTTGTGAAGTAGTTCCTTACTTTTCTGTATAGACATACATACTCGCCAGTGGGTTCGTGTCAGGTTGTTGATGCCCACTGATGGCTTCTTGTGATGCTGGATATGAAATTAAACTGCTGATTATGCCTTTATGTGGTTGGTTACTTGCTTCTGGGAAGGATTTATGCTAGGTTGCATGTTAGATATTTTAAATCCTAAAAGTATTAATATATGTACTTCATGCATAACATGTTTTCTAAAACAAAGACACTATTTTTCCTCAGCGTAAAACACTATCTTTTATACCTATAATATTCACCTTAGAGTCGTGCATACCATGAGTCGCCCCCCGGGGACTCTCGTGCTTATTTAGGGTGTCAGCTTAATTGAACCAAAGTATTTTTTGCTGCGTATAGATATAATTTTAACTGTGGTCTAGCTGATCCACTGTGCCGAGGGATACGGCCATTCAACTTAACTGATTTTCTTTCATATTTAAATCAACATTTTTCCTTAAAATCTATCGTCTGGAGTTTTGCCTGAGCGTGTGCAGTTATCCCTTGCACGACGTGGCATCACGGCACGTGTTTTCTCTTACTCTGATACGATTTTACCGTTAGAAAATGCGGGTTGTGACAGTTTGTATCAGAGGGAGGTTGCTTGACAAATGGTTGGGCAACCTTTCCCTTGTCTGCATTAGTGTTTAGCATCATACCATTCACACACCGATATGTCATCGGCACATCTTGGCCGAAGCATGAACACTACAATCATGAGCATAAAGAAGTATACAGGGCATATTATGTAGTATGGGATGCATAATATGTGTTTGTATATGGATCCACCATAGGAGGCAACATGTGAGGGTTATGTAGTATGGGATGCATAACCTCACCACATGAATGCGGCTAGCACGTTTTCTTTTTCGTTACATGGGAATGTTATGTAGTATGGGATGCATAACATTTTCATGTGTACACCGCCCATGGCATGCACTAAGGCTTTTTTTTTTAGAATGCATAGCACATCATGCATAGCATAACATTTCATAAGCACAACGTGCCAAGCTAAAGATTTGCAAGATGACATATGTACACACATGGTTTTGAGTCAAAAAGAATACAAATACATGCATTCATGGTGTAGGCACCTGAGTTAGTATGATGGTGGTGAGCCATCTTAGGATAAATATAACATCATCATGGTAAAAACAACTCCCAGAGCAAGTTTTGCAGTTGAAGTTCATATTTAAGTGTGTTTGTCCGTACCGGGTAGTTTTGTTCTAGTTGATGGGCTAGGATTTGTCTAAAGCTTGTGCGATTCTAGGATGGCGAGACGTCCTGCGACGAGATCGACCCCACAATCCGAGGGTGAGACGTTAGGAGCGCAGAGCGATGCATTGGTAGAAAGCCTACGGCAGAGTAATGAGGAGTTATCGAGGCAGGTAGTGGCTATGCAGGCTCAGATTCAGTCCCTTGTAGCAGTGGTGGCGGGACAGACCCCGAGAGCTCAGAACCCCGCAGAGTGGGTAGCTATTCCTACCCCTCCTGCTCCTCCCGTGCCTTTGGTTGTGGTGCCTCCGGTGATGGCGTTCATATCCCAGTTTCAGCGGCTGAGACCCCCTACCTATGATGGGCAGGCAGATTTCATGATTTTGGACGACTGGCTGATTACCATTGAGGAGATGTTCTCTTACTCAGGGATTACAGACGATCAGAGAGTTATGCTCGCTGCCTACCAGCTCAAGGGCTTAGCAAAGAATTGGTGGCTGAGAGAGAAAGAGAGCTTAGTGGCAGGTTGCACTTGGGAGTCATTTAAGGTGCTGTTGTTAAGTAAGTTTCTGCCTTCAGTCGAACGGGACCGGCTAATGAACGACTTTCTTCACTTAAAGCAGAGGAAACTCACGGTTAGTGAGTATGAGATTGAGTTTAGTAAGTTGAGTCGGTTTGCTCCGGGTCTAGTGAGTGTTGAGGCAGACCGAGTTAAGCGATTTCTAGGTGGACTAAGAAGCGACATTCAGCAGTTAGCGAATGCCTATGGAGCAGTCAGTTATGCCAGCGCGGTTGAAGCTGCTTTGAGAGTTGAGGCCATTGAGAATGCCAAGAATAGAGGCCAATAGTTACGGAAGGATAAGCGGAAGTCCGGTGGAGGGAAGAGCCCTCAGGAACCTGATGCTGCCTCGAGAAAGAAGGTCAAAGAGATTTGTAGCTTTTGTGGCCGGCCAGGCCACCCCTTTGAGAAGTGTTTCAAAAGGTTGGGAGCGCAGAAGAAGGAACAGGTGCACGTGATTCAGGGTGTTTCCAGGGGAGATGTGGTGTGTGCCTTGTGTGGAAGGAAGGGGCATGAGGCTACCCGTTGTTGGTTAAAAGATAAGGTCTGTTTTCAGTGCGGCCAGAAGGGTCATCTCAAGACAAGGTGCCCTCAGACCCAGCCTATTCTACAGCTAGTTCCCCTCCAGGCTTTGCCACCGCCTCAGCAAATGGATAAAGGAAAGGGGAAGCTGAATGTGCTTTCGGCAGGCGAAGCGCAGACCTGGACCCAGGTTATCTCAGGTTCGACTCCTCCCCAGTCGTTTCGTTATGTTTCTTTTTTGATTGTCGTTTTCGTTTTAGCGCTTGTTGCCTTAGATGTGTGTGCAATTCGTAGGACGATTTAAGGTAAAGAACCGTTGGGCGCGCGTTCTCTTTGATTCCGGCGCTACCCACTCATTTGTGGCTAGAGCCTTCGTGGAGCGGTTCAGTTTGGGCGTTATCTTTGGTGATTCCAACTTTGGACAAACTAAAGGATATGGTGCAGTCCAGATTGGTTCAGTAACCTTCAAGAAGGTAGCTTATGTAGAAGGACTGAAGCACAACCTAATTAGCATCAGTCAGCTGTGTGATGAAGGCTACTAGGTGACCTTCAGCAAAACCTTATGCAAAATCAAGTCAGAGGACAACACAACAGTGTTGACAGGTAAAAGGAAAGGTAACATCTACTTAGTAGACTTTCTTTCAACTGAAGTAGATATCTGCTTGTTTAACTCTGTCTGTAGACCAAATGTTTTATGGCATAAGAGATTAGGACACCTAAACCTTAGAACTATTGCTAGGCTATCCAAGGACAACCTTGTTAGAGGACTACCTTCTGGCCCCTACAAGAAGGAAGGACTCTGCAAGGCTTGTCAATTAGGCAAGCAAACTAAAAACAGCTTTAAGTCACTTAATAAGAGTGATTCACCTAGGATATTGTATCTGTTACACATGGATCTATTTGGACCCATCACAGTACAAAGCCTAGGAGGGAAATCGTACACTTTGGTAGTTGTAGATGTCTTCTCTAGATTCACTTGGGTGTTCTTTCTAAGGAAGACGTCTGATAACTTTAAGTGTCTGACAGAGTTTCTCAAATGCATACATATTGAGTTCAATACTCACATTGCCCTGATCAGAAGTGATCATGGGACAGAGTTTGATTCTCTTCTTATGCAAGAGTTCTGTCAGAGTGAAGGGATCAGGCATACTTTCTCAGCTCCTAAAACTCCTCAACAAAATGGGGTAGCTGAAAGGAAAAATAGAACCCTTATTGAATCTGCCACTACATTGTTATCAGATGCTCATCTACCTCTATCCTTTTAGGTAGAGGCAGTGAACACCTCCAACTATATGTTGAACAGAAGTCTGATACATAAACTAAAGGGAAAGACTCCCTATGAATTACTCAAAGGGAAGAAACCTAAAGTTGACTATTTTAGAATTTTTGGTTGTATTTGCTACATTCATAATAATGACAAGAAATATCTAGCAAAATTTCAAGACAAAGCTGATGAAGGAGTGTTTCTGGGATATTCCATGATCAGCAAGGCTTATAGGGTCTATAAAAAATCATCTTTGAAAATTGAGGAATCTGTTCACATCTCATTTGACGAAACTAACATGTCTTTCAAGGAGAAGATTTCTTCTACCATAGAACCTTTGCAGGAACACTCTCTAGTTGAAGATATGAACAAGTTACAGGTTACTCAAGAGGATGAAAGCAGTGAAGATGAAGGGAATGCTCAACACATTGAAGCACAACCTGAAGAGCCAGTTGTTGTACCACAAGAGGAAACAACAACACAGGTTGGTGAACAATCAACACCCCCTGTTGATTCATTAACATCAAGAGACCATCCAATTTCCCAAATAATTGGAGAAATCTCACCTGGTGTGCAAACCAGAAATCAGGTCAACCAAAACCTGTTGCACACCTGCTTCCTATCTCAAATTGAACCTCAGTCCATTCAAGATGCAGAGCAAGATCCACACTGGATCATTGCAATGCAAGAGGAGTTGCATCAATTTGAGAGGAACAAAGTATGTGAACTAGTGCCAAAGCCTAAGGATCATTCCATTGTTGGAACAAGATGGGTATTCAGAAACAAACTGGATGATCAAGGAGTAATTATAAGGAACAAGGCAAGGCTAGTTGCTCAAGGATACTCTCAAGAAGAAGGAATTGACTACGACCAGACTTTTGCACCTGTTGCAAGATTAGAAGCCATCAGGATTTTTCTAGCTTATGCAGCTCACAAAGGCTTCAAAGTCTATCAGATGGATGTCAAAAGTGCCTTCTTAAATGGAGACATCAAAGAGGAAGTTTATGTCAGACAACCTCCAGGTTTTATCTCTCCAACTTATCCTGATTATGTTTTTAGACTGAATAAAGCATTATATGGTCTCAAGCAAGCTCCCAGAGCATGGTATGAGACCCTAGCATGCTTTCTCTTGAAAAATGGTTTTATAAGGGGTAGAGTAGACCAAACTCTTTTTATTAGAACCCATAAGTCCCATACCCTACTAGTACAAATTTATGTAGACGACATCATTTTTGGTTCTACTCACTCAAAATTGTGCAGAAGGTTTTCTAACCTAATGCATTCTAAATTTGAGATGAGTAGCATGGGTGAGTTATCCTTCTTCCTAGGATTGCAAGTCAAACAACATAATGAAGGCATCTTTATTTCTCAAACCAAATATGCTAATGAAATGGTTAAGAAATTTGGTATGTCTGAGGCATCTTGTATGAAAACACCCATGCCTACCAATGCTGTATTAGATACTGATGAACATGGGAAACCTGTTGATCAGACAACATATAGAGCAATGATTGGCTCTCTACTGTATCTTACAGCTAGTAGACCAGATATAATGTTTGCTACATGTATATGTGCTAGGTTCCAAGTAAGCCCTAGAGAGTCACACCTAACTTTAGTAAAGAGGATTCTCAGGTATGTTAAGAGTTGTCCAAATCTAGGTCTCTGGTATCCAAAAGATTCAGCATTTGATTTAACTGGATTCTCAGATGCTGATTATGCTGGATGCAGAATTGACAGGAAAAGCACTAGTGTAACTTGTCAGTTCCTTGGTGACAGACTTGTCTCTTGGTTTTGTAAGAAACAAACATCTGTGTCAACTTCAACTGCTGAAGCTGAATATATGGTTGCAGGCAGTTGTTGCTCACAAATATTGTGGATTCAAAACAAACTCCTAGACTATGGTTACAACTTAGAGAAGTCTAAAATCTTTTGTGATAACACAAATGCTATTTCCATAGCCCAAAATCCAGTCCTCCATAGTAGGACAAAACACATAGAGATTAGGCATCACTTCTTAAGGGATAATGTTGAAAAGAATAAAATTGAATTACAATATATCCCAACTGATTTGCAAAGGGGAGATATTTTCACCAAGCCTTTGGATGAAAAGAAACACACCTTCTTCCTAAATCAGTTAGGAATGTTAGATGGAGGAAGTCTTAAATAATTTCCAAGATTTTGAAAGCTAAAAATTGACCAAGACTAGACAAAAATTCTGATTTTTCTTAGTGTCTAGAATATTTCTGATCTCTGAACTGCGCTCGACGATTTGCCTTAAGATCGTCGAACGGAGATCGACGATTTCCAAAATCGTCGAACTGAGTTCAGCGCCTCTCAGATAGTATGAACTATCTCTTCCGGTCAACGATCGTCGAACGGCGCTCGACGATTATGTTCACTGAACGATCGTCGAACGGAGCTCGACGCTCTTCAAGATCGTCGAACGGAGATCGACGATTTTGAAGTCTCTTCAGATTCCTTTAGAAGCCTCGATCGTCGAACTGAGTTCAACGATCTTTCCAATTCTGCGTCGAACCCTAATATAAAACTCATTTTTCACCGTCGTTCTCTCTTGCGCTTTCGATTTCTCTGCAGGATTTTCTTTCCCTCCAAACAGTTCTACGCTTGGTCGTTTTGTTTGTTGAGTTTTTGCAGGTACAATGGCTGTGTCAGTTGCAGTGCTTGCCGCAATGAAGTTCGATGCTGGGTTCGACATTGATCTGGAATCCTTCAACACTACTGATCAGATTTTCCAAGGCATACTGGGTTTGTTCAAAGACCAGAATCTGACTGCTATCATGACCACCAGGATCAAGCTGGCTTCAGATGAGATAAAGGAGTGGGTTTATACTGCTCATAATCTATACAACAACACAATAGTTGGGTCCATTGCTGGAAATCAGGTACCCCTGACCCCCACAGTTTTAACAGAAGTTTTTGGACTAAGAAATGGAGAAGAATCTGCTGAGTTATCTGGAGAGGAGTTTTCTAACCTACTTGCCAGGATGGGTCATCCAGAGGGAAACCCTAGCAAGCTATTCAAAAGGAATCTGTCTGTTGAATACAGGTTCCTAGCAGATGTGGTAGGGAAAGTGCTGCTGGCAAAGCACTCTGCTCATGACACTATATCCAGACATCAGCTCTGCCTCATGGGAGCTCTGGTAGATAAGAAAAGTTTGAACTGGGGAGAGGTGTTCTTTGACCTCATCAAGAAGAAAATAAACAAGGGTTTTGTTAATTTTGGAAGGATTCTTGGAGTTTTCCTGCAGACCAGGTGCCCTGTCTTGCTGGTCTCCTCTGGAGTTCACATAAATGCCTCCAAGAGATTTACCTGTGCCCTCTTTGGCAAGTGGGACAGGCAAATAAGCAAGCCTGGCAGGCCCTCCTCAAGTGCTCCTTCAGGCACAAGGACTCAAAGAGTCACTCTCCCACAGGTCACTGCTCCTGCAGAAGACCTGGCTGCTGCTGTTGCTGCCTCTTCTCCTCCTCCAATTCCAACCCTTCCTCTACCATCCACCATTCCAGCTCCATCCCCCATTACCATATCCAGCCCATCTCCAACATCCACTCCATCTCCAGAACCCATTCTTCCTCCTCCAGCTGACCAATTCCACCCACTGTTCTCATACCCTCCTCCAGATATCACATCATCACCATCCATACCATCCTTCACCCTCCTGGATGATTCCTACATGGATGATTCCCCCTCATCTCCTCCTGATTTACCTTCCACCTCCACTTCATTCCAAGATCTCCTACACCATATCATAGACCAACCTACTTTCACCCCATCCATATCCATTCCCCTGTCCTCCATATCCACCATCCCAACACCTCAGCCATCCATACCACCACTCTCCAGCCCTCCACTTCCAGAATCTTCAGCCCCTCCTATTCCATCTACCTCTGCTCCAGCAGTTGAGCAAGTAGACCTCTCAGCCCTAGCTGACAGGTTGTATGAGCTAATTGCCCCCAGGCTCTCTCTACTCTTGGAGACCTCCTTAGCTCCTCTACACCAGTCAGTGGCAGCTCTATCTGCCAGGCTTTCCTCCCTCCTTCCTCAGGCAGCACCTCCAGCAGTGTGCCTTGATCCAGATGTATCTGCATCTAGGCAGGGGGAGATGCCACATGAAGCAAGCTTTCATGCTGTTTCTGCTGCTGCTGATGTTTTTATGTCTGCTGCTCCTTTCTCCTGTTGCTGTGCCTCCAGAATGTTAGACTCCTACTGCAGTTCTTGCAATTGACCTAAGGTCTTTGCTATCTGCTTTTGACACTGCCTTCTTCAGCTGTCTGCCAGAGAGTAATGCTGTCCAGCCCACAGAAGACTTATCCAAGGCATTGGTGCCTTTCTCTTGTTGTGACCCCAGCATTATCTCCTCTTTTGTACATTCAGTGATTACTGCTACTGAAGATGCTGCTGCTGCTGAGATTGTTCTTATTGCTGCTGAAGTTCCAACTGATTCTGCTGAGCAAATATCCAAGGATTTTCCTATGTCAGAGGCCACTGATTTTGAGCCTGCTGCAGATTTTGATGATGTTACTGCTGTTATCAATGAAGTTGTTGCTGCTATCACCTCTCCAGCTTCTGTGGCTGTGAGTGTATCTGCTGTTGAGAGTGAATCTGTTATTTCTGCTGATGATAGTGAGACTGTTACTGTTACTGTCACCACTCCTGCTGCTGTTATTGTTTCTGCATCACCTCCTGTATCTGCTCTATCTGCTGCTCCATCTGCTGCCTCATCTGCTGCTGTTCAACTGAAGAAAGACTTGATGAAGAAAATTGATGCTCTATATGATGACCAGAGTTCTGAATCTGATGAGTTCAAGACAGACTCTAATGATTCTTCTGCTACTATTGGAAGGAAAAGGAAGGCAAGGAGCAAGGCAATGAAAAGGGTTCCTCCTGCAAAAGTCAAGGATAATAATGATATTCCTTATTATATTCTTCATAATTGCCCTATCACTGAACATTGGATGCAATATTCCAAAAACCAGCTGAAAGCCATGAAGAAGAAGAGAAAATTTGAAAAGGGCTCTTCCCAATTCCAGCACCCTCATCCTCCTCCACCACCTCCTCCTGATGCAGGTGCAGGTGGAAGCTCTGCAAGTCAAGCCCCAGCTAGAAGCCAGGCTCCCTATCAACCCCATGCCAGATCCTACCAAAGGGAAGGCCAATCTAGGGGTTCATATTCTAGGAGAGGAGGATACAGGGGTAATCAGAGAGATTTTCAAGTTTATTCCAAAGGGTATTCCAGGCAGCACCCATATTCTAGGGGAGGACATAGTCCTGCTGATACTACTTCTGGTCCTTTCCCCTACAAGCTAAAAGAGACAGTGTCTGTCAGGCCTCCTCAAGACAATTCTTCCAACAGGTATGAGCCACCTGTACCATTTGAGGACCCTGAAAAGAATCCAGCTGCTTGGACTGCCAGGATGAAGGAATTGGCTGCACTGGATCAGATTAAGAAGGCCAAAGAACAAGGATTAGATTCTTCCAACATTTCTACAATGTCAGAACAAAGACAGAAAGAACTAGACAGATATGCTTCCAGCAAATTCTTTGATGCTGAGAGATATATGGAATTACATCCTGCTGCTGTGGTTCCCAGGGCTTCAAAGCAAACTTATTTGGGTGCAGTAGATGACACCAGGTCCAACAAGGAAGCTCTAAATCCAAACAGAGAAATTAAACTTGTCAAAGGCAAAGAGAAGAAATGACATTGTAAGGTGACAGTTTCTGAATCTTTGATTATCTGGATGCCACATATATATATATATCTGTGATGTTTCTGCAATGTCTAGCTGTTGTTTTCATGTTTTACTGATTGTATGTTATTATTTGAATTTTTCCAAAGTCTGTAAATAGTAATCCTAACCCAAATAGGGGGAGATTGTTGGAACACCCTATTACTAATTTGGGTCAGGGTCACTATGTCTCTAGGAACCTTTGCTTGACCTTCTGTATAGCTTAATAGGTCAATTAGAATTAAGTCTAAGGGTTAGAAGTCTAGGTTTGGAAGCTGCCCTGAAGACCAAGTTTTTCAGTCTGGAGACTAAGTCTGATTGTCGAGCTCAGCACGACGATTCGTCGAACTCCGGTCGACGATCGTCTAGCTCAACTTCGACAGATCGTCGAACTCCATTCGACGATCGCTGAGCTCAACCTCATAATATCGTCGAACTCCATTCGATGATCAGTGAGCTCAGGTCGATGATTTTGACTCTGCATTAGATCTTTATCTCAGAGCTCAGTTCGACGATCTTTGAGCTCAGATCGACGATTAACTTGCTGCTGTGTGTTTTCAGATCGCTGAGCTCAGCTCGACGATAGCAGAGCTCAGTTCGACGATTTCAGATAACTTCCAGAATTCAAATTCAAATCAGTTAGGAGTTATTCTGCAATTAATTCAGAGATTTGCTAGCCGTTTTCATTCAATTCTGGAGCAAGTTTCAAGGGACTTTTCAAGGAATAATTCTGTGGACTTTCCTCAAAAAGAGATTATGCAATTAAGGATGCAATCAATGCAGACCAACGGCTATCCTTGATAGAGAATAATATTCTATTCAGAACTAGAGAATAAAAGACAGAAGGTTTTTTTTTTGAATCTACAATAACAAGAAGAATAGAACACACCATACACAGAGAGAGAATACAGATTACAGAGACAACCTCAAAAATCTTCTGTTTAAAAGAATTCTGAAGAACACTCATCAAGGAGATCTAGTTTTCAAATCTTCAGATCTCTTCAGCTCTCAAAGTGTTCAAGGCCAACATCATTTCAAGACTCCAGACACTCAACATTTCAGCCTTTGCTGAAACCATCTATTGCTGGAGTTCTATCTTTGAAGGCCTATCACCCTCAGCAAAGCTTTTCTTCCTGAAGATCTCAAGGACTCAGGGGGAGCTTTGACATCAATCCACATAGTCTTCTCAGTTGTTTGAGAAAGAGAAGACTACCATCAATCTCTCACCCCCACTCTGTAAAGGGTTTTTCAAACTCCCTTCAAAAGTTTGAGTCTGGTTTTTGAGCACCTTGTCAAAAGCTCATTGGTGGCAAGACACCTGATCAAAAAATCTGCTTTGGTTTTTGAGCACCTTATCAAAAGCTCATTGGTGCCCAGGACACCTGATCAACTCATCCTGTAGTGGATTCCTACCTAGGGTGGTAGAAGAGTGGATGTACCCAAGTTTGGGGAACCACTATATTTCCTTGTGTCTTCTGGTTCTGCTTGCTTTCACTTTTGTTTCTGGCCTTGATTTTTCTGTGCCTAGTTTTTGCATAGCTTAGTTCTGTGATTAGATTTATTTCTGCTTCCCTGCTCACACATATTACAACAATTGTTGTAAAAGTTTGTAAAAGTTTCTAAAGCACCATATACTCTATTCACCCCCCCTCTAGAGTATATTAGATCTAGTTGCACTTTCAAAGGAAACGAACGGCTTTGATTCGGGACTGAAATGCCCAATCTGGACCGAACACGGCCTGGCACACGCCCGTGTCTAGGGCCGTGTGCCTCATTCGCCGTCAAAATCGAATCACCTGGAACCTCACATGGGTATCGAACACGCCCGTGTTCGAGCTGACACGCCCGTGTTCCACCTGACACGGCCGTGTGGCCGGCCGTGTACGCCATCATTTTTTCCCCAAAATCAACCCGAGCACTGCACGGGTTCAAGGACACGCCCGTGTCCCGACCCGTGTCACCTCAACACGCCTGGACCCCAGGCCGCGTATACGGTCTCGACACTCGACGCTTCGTTGAGTGAAGATCGTCGACCTGATGACACGGCCTTGGACACGCCCGTGTCCTAGGCCGTGTGCCTTGTCTCGAAGCATCGTCGAGCGAAGCTCGTCGACTCCCCGGGACGATCGTCGAGACAAGTCGACACGCCCTGCGACACACTCGTGTCACAGGCCGTGTGCCATGTCTCGACACTTGAAGAATGTGTCGACACTGCTCCTTGTGTCGACACATTCTTCTTCTATTGAGACTCTGGCTGAGTGTCGACACATCTCCATAGTGTCGACACTTGTACTTAGAACATTTTTGTTGAACTTTGCTGAATGTCGACACTGCTCCTTGTGTCGACACTTTCTTTATGTATTGAGTCTTCTACTGAGTGTTGACACTTTCTTTCTTGTGTCGACACTTTCTTCAAGTGTTGAGTCTTCTGCTGAGTGTCGACACATTCTTTATTATGTCGACACTTATACTTAGACTCTGCTGACTTTTGCTGAGTGTCGACACAGCCTACAAGTGTCGACACTTTCTGATGTAGACACAGTTCCTCTAGGTGTCGACACAACTGCTAAGTGTCGACACTGCTTCACTGCACTTTTCTTCATTGAGTGTCGACACAGCTCCTTGTTTCGACACTTTCTGTCTGGTGTCGACTCTGCATCCCTGGTGTCGACACAAGTACTCCAAGTGTCGACACTGCTTGCCTGGGTGTCGACACAAGTCTTCTTAAGTGTCGACACTTTCCCTCTGGGTGTTGACACATGGACTTAGAATCTTTTCTGCTTTCCCTGCAAATACTTAACCTGCACAAGGCAACTCAAAAATACATCAAATACATTTTGATGTATATCATTGAGTTGGGTGAGGCTTATTCAAATCAGGTACATTTAAACCAATGTACCAAACAATACCTTGAATAGTCATTAACTAATATCAGCATGAACCTGCTGCCTCCAAGACTGGCCGTGACGGTCGGTCCCACCAGAGCACAATGGAAAACCGCCAATGGTGATTTACATCTGGATTGTGCTTTATCAACCATGAAGCGATAGGCTCCACTTTCCTGACATCCCGCACACCCCCGACCATCGCCATAGGATGACAATCTAGGCAAGCCACTTACGAGTCTTCTTTCCGCCATTGCTTTCAGCTTGTCCATCCCTACATGCCCCATTCTTTCATGCCAGATAGCTGCACTATCACTGGCATTCATCCGATCAGCTCCAGAACTAGTTGATGTCCCAACTACGTTCTTCTCCTTACCTCCGACATGTGCTACGTTCGCCGAGAGCAAGACAACCTTGAAATCCTTCCGAAGATGACCTTGCTTCTTGCATTTATAGCACCTTGGTCCTTCCTTCCTCTTCCTATCACGCCTAGGAGAAATACTCCTCTCTTCCTGATATGAAGTAGAGGGACCATCATCAGCAGCAACCTTCACCTCCTTCCTGAACAACCCATCAAGGGAAGTCCAAACCTCCGCAGCTGACCGACATCCACTGATGTGGTCCAAGAGCTCCGATGAGATCACCTGCTTGAGAATAGACTCCGCTTTCGCATTTGTCTCCTTCCAAGCTCTCATCTCTTCAGCATTGCTAGCAGTATCCTCTTGTCTTCCTGCTCCGCATACAACCTCCCAAAGGTCCTCGCAACGAAGAAAGCTCTTCATACAGGACTTCCACCGTTCACAGTTCGTCTCTGTAAGGAGATCAATTCCAAGACAACTTGCATCCTCCACTGCCATGGTTCTACCACTGGTTTCCTCTACAGAAGAGCAACTACTTCCATTGAGCACTGCTTGACCACTCCAACAACCTGTCTCTGATACCATGTTAAAATTCAACAAACCCGCAGAGGCCTCCTCGGATACCCTGTTGAAACTCAACAAACCGGAGGTGAACACCCCACTTATATTGTTGAAAGTTTTCCCGGATCGTGGAGTTAGCAGGGGTTATCTCAACAAAGCAGTAACAACCAGTAACACATGCAGTACAAGCTTCTTTATTGATCAAGAGCAAACTTCTTTACAATGCGAGACATACATGGCGAGACATGCTTCACTAAAACCCAAAAACAGGAGAGCAGAAATAGTTACAGAGACAAGACATAAAACAAGCCGCGCAGACTCAATCAACAAGCCGCCGGTCTACTGCTGTGTAGTCCGCTCAGTCCGCCAGGTCGCCAGACCGCAACCCAAGCCGCGCGGACTACCCCTTATTCCAATGCTTAGCTCTTCACCGCCGATCTGCAGGCCGCCTGACCGCGAGGTCGCCTAGCCGACAGACCGCACATACTGCGCCACCGAATGGAAGAGTCCGCCTGAAGCAGGGGACTTCCTGAACCTCGAACCAAGTTGCCAAAGAGAAGACCGCCTGGTCGCTATCCGCGACCTGCTGTTTACCGCCTGTTGCTTAACACAGAGTCCGCACTGTCCCTGACCGCAATCAGAGCCTAGTCCTGTCTTTCCAGCGCTATCCGCACAACCTGCACAACACAACCGGGTCAACTCTCTACCCGCGTGGACACCAAAGTCCAGACCGCAGCAACTTACGCGAGCTCAATTAATGTTCACTTACTTCGGTTTGGGTTGCCTACTCCTGATGTGACATGGGTCCTATTTATAGGCACGATGATGAGTATGGTCACCGCCCTAGCCGATAGGATCACCGCCACCTCCCGCAGCAAGAACAAGTGTGTCCGCCAGCCCGCGGACACACAGTCCAGTTCGCCGCTCCTGTGCAGATAGCCAGTCCGCCCCAGCTTCTCCAAGGCCGGACTCCAATATCCAGCCCGCCTTGCCGCCAAAGGCCAATCCAGGACCACCACAGCCGGACTCCACAACAGCTGTGTCCGCCAATCTGCGGACAAGGCATCAGCCCGCAAAACCCAAGCCCGCAGCCTCGCCATCAAGGCACCTGCCGGACTCAGCGGACACCCGGCTTCCGTCCGCACATCCTGAGTCCATTGCCTCCATCTCCAAGGCACCGCCAGACTCAGCGGACACGCCGATCCAGTCTGCTTACACAAAAAACTCCAATCCGCATTCCTGAGTTCATAACCTCATCACAAGGCTAAACCGAACTCAGCGGACTCCTGCTCCAGTCTGCACGCTCTTGCACAGGCAATCCTCCAGTCCGCATATCCCCAAGATAGCAATCAAGGCAATGACACTTCTACTAGGCTTGGCGGACTGAGAAAGCAGCCCGCGTTCCACTGCGCAATCTCCCCGGACTAAGCCAACCTGGACTTGGTTCAGATCACACCAAGTCCAGTCCACTGGCCACAAGGGCCAGTCCGCACTTACAAGCGGACACTGGATCTAGCCCTCCATATCGGGCGACCTCCAGCTTCTGTCCGCACTGACCGGCAGTCTCCGCGGCTTCCACTTGCCACTGCACTAGAGCAAGACGAAGGCAACGGCCAAATCGGTCTGCCGAGCTCCAGTTCATCAGTCCTCTCCATGCCAGACTCTGCGGATAGGATTTCTATCCGCCTGGTTACTTCCTGGGATCCAACTGCCTGCTGAGTATTCGCCGGCCTGACAGACCGCTGCTGCTGTCCGCATAGTCCACGCGAACAGACCGCCCAGGCCGCCACAGAGCACACCGCCTGCAACATCCCTGCCGACTTAGCAGTCCGCAAACCCTGTCCGCGTAGTCCGCACGGATAGGTTGCCCAAGCCTTCCATTCACCCACTTTCACTTCACAATTTTCAACACCAACAATCTCCGCCTATTTGGGTGAGGTCACTAATTACAGACAAAAAATATTTATAAAGCAAGAGAAAGATATATCTGGCGGAAAACTTTAAAAAATACAGCAAATATATATATATATATATACAATGAGCTTTGTATCATGAAATAAATAAGCATTTTTAAGACATATAGAAAGATTAAGCAGTTTAAAATTCATTTCTTCTGCTTTGGTTCCTTTTGCTTATCCTCTTTAGCTCTATCACCAGGCTGAGTGAATTTGATTTCCCTGTTAGGATTGGCTGATTGAGTCTTTATCATGGTCATATCAGCAACTCCAATAATGTTTAGGGAAGTAGCCCTTGGCACCACAGCTTATGTATGTAATTTCATATAATCATCTACATTGAAGAATTTATTAGCTTTTGCGAACCTGTTTAGTTCCTCCTTCCTGTATTTGGACATCGTTGTATATTCAGAGGGATCCTTGCCTTCAGCTTTTGCCTTGTTGATCATAAATAGGCCAACCAATTCTTGGAACCTGACCATCCTTGCAGTAGTAGCTATTTCTAGGTCCTCAAATGGAACAGGAGGGGATGCAGGTCTTTTTGGAATTTCAACTTTCTGAGATTCCAGTGCTTGTTGTAGATGTTGTTGTGGTTGTTGTTGATATTATTGATGTTGGTGCTGCTTGCTTGAGGAGTAGTACCTGTGCTGGCAGCTTATAGAAGAAGAAGATCTACCCTGCTGTCTCTGATAGGTTTGATATTGGGTAGTCCTTTGAGATGAAGATCCTGAAGAATCAACAGCAGGTGGAGGAGGAGGAGGAGGGTCTTTCCTGTATCTCTGTGGAGGAGGAGAATACTTCCTGTTTTTCTTCCTATCTTTCTGCTGATTCTTGGACAGCCACATCCAAGATGGCATGCCCTTGTGTGGAGTGATATTTTAAAGAATGTAATAAGTAGTATCATGAGTTGGGTTTGGTTTAGGAGCAGGAGCTGGTGGGGCTTTCCTTTTCTTAGTGACTTTCTTTTTCTTAGCAGAGGGACTGTCATTTGAATCATCTTCCTCATCTTCATCATCAGACGATACTTGAGGAGTATCATATAATGCATTAATTTCTTTTAAGACTTCAGTAGATATCAACAATTATTTTTCCTAGGGAGAAGCTGGAGGAAGAGCTGGAGCTGGAGAACTATGTACATCAGTGCTTGCAGCTACTGATTTACTCTCTTTTTCAATATCTGCCATGATCAACTCATCTAAATCAGGCATGGGACTGTCATCCATAATATAAGTTGGAGGAGAAATGGATTTAGGAGAAGCAATGTTCTTGGGAGTAAGAGGTTCTGCAGCTGCAAGACTAGCCTTAAGTTGCCTGGAAACTCTAGGGCTGAGTGGTGCAGTGTATGGTACAATAGCCAAAGAATGATGATGAGAATAGCTGGGTAGAATATTACTGCACACAACATTAAATAATTCCAATAAGGAAGTCAAATTAACTATGGGATTTAAAATATAATCCCCAACAATTTCTATCTCAGCCAAAACAGGCTCATCCATATCAGTATCTAAGTCTATTAAATCTATTATTTCAGAAGGATCTACTACATATTCTGAAGAGTCAGTCACAAAAGAATCAAATTATGCTGTTGCTGCTGCTTCTGCTGCTTCTGCTTTCACTGGAACTTCTTCATCATGAAGCATCTCCCCCTGACTGGCTGCAGAGGGTCCTGGAGCCAGTCCCCCAGAAGAAGGGACAGGGGATAGAGCAGCAACTGTGGTAGAGAGAGTCTGGATAGAAGCAGTGAGAGGAGCTAGAGCATTATTTAAAAGGTTTTGAAGTGTGGGTGAGATGAATGCAAGCAAATCCATAGCAATATCAGAAAAATTTAAATAGAGGGATTCTGCAGCAGTGGAGGAGTAGGGATTGTGATGACCATAATTTGAACAGACAGAAAATGCACTAGACATATCTGTGTGTGTGTGTGGTCAGGTGCAGAAGATGGAAGTTCAGTTTGGACTAGTAGAGGGAAGGGGACAGAGGGTGTAGCAATTGTAAAAGGTGGAATTATTGTTGTGGGGATGGGTTCTTGATGTGGAGAGGATGGAGGAAGCACTAGATTGAATGTGTGGGAGGAGATAAAGTTGTCAGGATCTGTGGTAGTTAAATGAGGTGGAAGAGGAGATTGATGTGGGGATGGTTGTGGTGATTGGGAAGGAGAGTGTTGTATGGATTCCTGAATGGGGGAAGATGGGATTTCAGTGATATTTATTTGAGAAGAGGATGGAGGTGGAGAATGTGCAGGAGATGGAACTGGAGTAGAGATTTGAAGTGGTTATTGTTGTTATTGAGGAGAAGAAGGAATGTTGGAAGAGGAGGGAGCTTCTTCTGGGGGTAGGGGAGCAGCTATGACTGCCCATGTGCTTTCAGAAGGCCTGGAGGATGAAGAAACCTTAGTTGGCTTGGTGATCTTACTTTCCCATCTGCCAAAGAGGGCAGAGGTGAGGCTCTTGGAGGCATTGATGAACACTGTTGTTGACACCAAGTGTTCAGAAGCCTTTTTTCCTGTAGAAAAATCCCCAGTACCCGGTCGAATCAAACTTCTTTCTTATTGTTTTTCCTCTTAATCAAATCAAACAGTAATTGTCCCCAGTTAATTCCTTTCTTATCATCCAATACAACCATCACCAAGAATTGTTGCCTGGTTATATAATCATATGTTGTATGTTTTCCTAACAACACTTTTTCGACCACATCAGCCAAGAACTTGTATTCAGCTGATAAGTTCTTCTTGAGCAGTTTGTTAGGGTTATGTCCACAATGACCCATTTTATTCAACATATTATTATATGCTTCAATATCCAGTTCGATTTCTTCTTTTCCATTTAGTAGACCGAAAATGTCGGTTAGTACATTTGGAGAAGGAGAGACTGAGTTACCCGAAATTGTGCCTGTCATGGAATCTTCTGTTTTTGTAGAGGTATAAACCCATTCTTTAATCTCAGTCATTGCAATCTTTATCCTGACCGTCATGAACTGTTTCAAATGTTGTTCTTCAAATAACTTCAAGATTTCCACGAAAATTGCATCAAAAGACTGGAATGAATCGAAATCTATGTCAAATCCAATGTCAAATTTCATTATAAAGTAAGCAGTCGCCGGAATTGCCATGGTGCACCTGCAAGAGAAAAACAGAGATTAAGTGCGATGAAACTGAAAGCGTGGGACGGAGGTCGAAGAAAACCTAGATATAAGGTTTTTTAAATATGAACTGCCAAGCTCCGCCCGACGAATAATAAAAAGGTCTTCGATCTGAGGTCGACAAATTATTTTATTAGAAAATGAGTTTGTCGATCTCAGTTTGAAGAAGACGAATAAATCATCGATCTCTGTTCGACGAAAAATTCAGTAAAGCAGGGATCGTCGATCTTTGTTCGATGAAAACTGTTTCACTAAGAAGTGATCATCGAACTCCGTTCGACGAACTCTTCACGATGGGTTCACAGATCGTCGATCTCCATTCGACGAACTGTCAACAAATCGTCGACCATAAACAGAAATTAAATTAAAGCTTCTCCATTTATAATTCCAAGCTGATTTATAAAGAACAAGTGATTTCTTTCATCCAGGGATTTGTTGAAAATATCTGCTCTTTGTAAATCAGTGTAGATATAGACAAGTTTAATTTTATTTTTGTCTACACATTCTCTAATGAAATGATGCCTAATGTCTATATGCTTAGTTCTACTGTGATGGACTGGATTTTGTGCTATGGATAAAGAACTTGTGTTGTCACATAAGAGAGTTGAATTATTTAAGTTGAACCCATAGTCCAGGAGTTGATTTTGAATCCACAGCATCTGGGAACAGCAACTGCCAGCTATAATATATTCTACTTCAGCAGTTGATGTAGACACAGATGACTATTTCTTGCAAAACCAGGACACTAATCTCATTCCAAGGAACTGGCATGTCCCTGAGGTAATTTTTTTGTCGACCCTGCATCCAGCAAAATCAGCATCTGAGTATCCAGTTAACATAAATTCTGACTCAGTGGGATACCAGAGTCCTAGACTAGGACAACTCTTTATATATCTCAAAATTCTTTGTAGGAAAACTAGGTGATATTCTTTGGGGTTCACTTGGAACCTTGCACAAAGACATGTAGCAAACGTTATGTCAGGTCTGCTTGCTATAAGGTATAGTAGGGACCCAACAATGCCCCTATATATTTTTTGATCAACAGGTTTCCCATGTTCATCAGAGTCTATTACAACATTAGTGGTCATGGGTGTTCTCTTTGCTGAGGCATCAGCCTTCCCAAACTTCTTAATGAGATCTTTAACATACTTAGCATGTGATATGAAGATGCCATCAGGTAGCTGCTTCACTTGGATACCAAGGAAGTAGGAGAGATCACCCATGCTACTCATTTCAAACTTTGAATGCATGAGGTCAGCAAACCTCTTGCATAGTTTGGAATCTGTAGACCCAAATATAATGTCATCTACATAAATTTGTACTAACAATATTTGATCCTTATGGTGCCTAGTGAATAACGTTCTATCTATAATTCCTCTAGTAAATTTATGATCTATCAAGAAGCTAGCTAAGGTCTTATACCAAGCTCTTGGAGCTTGCTTTAAACCATAAAGAGCTTTATGCAATCTAAAGACATATGAAGGATAAGTTGGAGAGATAAAACCTGGAGGTTGTTCAATATAAATCTCTTCCTTAAGTACTCCATTGAGAAAGGCACTTTTGACATCCATCTGATAGACTTTAAACTTCTTGTAGGCAGCAGAGCAAGGAATATCCTGATAGTTTCTAACCATGCAACTGGTGCAAAAGTTTGGTCATAGTCTGTAACACCCCCTATCCGTCACATAGCATATAGCAGTAGGTCCGGCTGGGGCCCGACACCATATACTACAGACAGACCGGGTGGTTACTTATGGAAACCATCCAACCAATCTCAATGTCATACACAGAGCATTCTAGCGGAAGCAGTTTATAAAAGTTGTAACAAAGAACCCAGCATTAGAGCACGAATGTCCACTAATACAAAATAGGAATGTTATACAAAATACCCAAAATAAGCCTTAAGGCCTTACAAAATGTTTCACTTGATATTACATGTTTTACAAACCACGGCACGAAGGCCGGTCATACATGAATAAAACAGTAAACACTTCCATTTGGGCCTTCGAGGGCCGGCTTCGCAAAAAGGGCTTTAGCCCGCTATTGACCGCTTGGTCCAGCTGCACCTGCAAGCAACAAACCACCGCACGGTGGCAAAATAATGCAACGGTCAGCAATGATGACCAAATTATAACGTTCCCGCCCCCAACTCGGGGCGGCGATGCTCCTTCCCTGCATTTCATTAGCATAAGCGAGCATTATAAACATATAGCCATTTCATCACAGACATTGGCACTCACGGCCACACGCCCCGTGCTCTCAGGGCACATTCTTGTGAACCGGTCGATGTCACGTCAATTAAAGCCATAGACATTCCGGACTCACCACTGCCACTTTGACGGCCAAACCTATGAGCAATTTGTCTTCTTGGCTTGGGTCACGACAATTTAAGCCATTGACCGCCAAAGACCCTAATCTATGCCAACGGTAAGTGCCACGTGCCTTTAGGTCTCTTTAACCGAACGACATAGAACGGGTACGGTTCCATCTAACCCGTGCTCACATCGCAACGACAATTTAAGCCATTTGCGCGGGTCAAACTTCCACCGAGTCCCATTTCCATCACAATTCACATAACCCGGTTATGTTCAAGTTGGCTCTCAGGCCACCAAGTTGGCAAGATCTCGTATCCGCCCAGTTTTCCGGGTGCTCCTTTGGGTTAGTCCCCAAGGCTCCCTGCTGCAATCAACCGCGTGGAAAACCCGAAAAACAAACCATATCACGGAGTCTTCTCTGGCATTTATGCAATGCAACATCATCGATACAGACCAACATGTCCGGGTAGGCTTCACACATCATGCCTATGTCCGTTCTCGCTTACGGACTCTAAACAACGGGGACTTCACATATCTACCCGAAGGAAGCCTCCAACTCTCCGCAAACTCGCGAGAGCGGGCTTCCTATGCAAAGAAAGAGAGCTACTCATGCTCAAGATGAGGATCGTTACCCTAGCGTTCCTCTTTGGCGCCATTGAAAAGTAATCGGATGAAAAGCACCGCACTAGCTTTGCCTCCGTGGATCCGGAGTCGGCTCGCGATTCGGAGCTCCGAAGCTCCTCCAATGGCGGGATCTACCTCCTTCTTCCTCCCTTGGCTCTCCTCTCTCTCTAAGGTTTTAGAAAGATAACACTTAAGAAAAGTGAGGGTTTTGAAAGCCCAAACCCGGGTATATCCCTTCAGGAACAACCCCCAGCCGTTGGATCTCAAAATAAGGATGTTGGAACACCCTATTACTAATTTGGGTCAGGGTCACTATGTCTCTAGGAACCTTTGCTTGACCTTCTGTATAGCTTAATAGGTCAATTAGAATTGAGTCTAAGGGTTAGAAGTCTAGGTTTGGAAGCTGCCCTGAAGACCAAGTTTTTCAGTCTGGAGACTAAGTCTGATCGTCGAGCTCAGCACGACGATTCGTCGAACTCCGGTCGACGATCGTCTAGCTCAACTTCGACAGATCGTCGAACTCCATTCGACGATCGCTGAGCTCAACCTCATAATATCGTCGAACTCCATTCGACGATCGGTGAGCTCAGGTCGACGATTTTGACTCTACATTAGATCTTTATCTCTGAGCTCATTTCGACGATCTTTGAGCTCAGATCGACGATTATCTTGCTGCTGTGTGTTTTCAGATCGCTGAGCTCAGCTCGACGATAGCAGAGCTCAGTTCGACGATTTCAGATAACTTCCAGAATACAAATTCAAATCAGTTAGAAGTTATTCTGCAATTAATTCAGAGATTTGCTAGCCGTTTTCATTCAATTCTGGACCAAGTTTCAAGGGACTTTTCAAGGAATAATTCTGTGGACTTTCCTCAAAAAGAGATTATGCAATTAAGGATGCAATCAATGCAGACCAACGGCTATCCTTGACAGAGAATAATATTCTATTCAGGACCAGAGAATAAAAGACAGAAGGTTTTTTTTTTTGAATCTACAATAACAAGAAGAATAGAACACACCATACACAGAGAGAGAATACAGATTACAGAGACAACCTCAAAAATCTTCTGTTTAAAAGAATTCTGAAGAACACTCATCAAGGAGATCTAGTTTTCAAATCTTCAGATCTCTTCAGCTCTCAAAGTGTTCAAGGCCAACATCATTTCAAGACTCCAGACACTCAACATTTCAGCCTTTGCTGAAACCATCTATTGCTGGAGTTCTATCTTTGAAGGCCTATCACCCTCAACAAAGCTTTTCTTCCTGAAGATCTCAAGGACTCAGGGGGAGCTTTGACATCAATCCACATAGTCTTCTCAGTTGTTTGAGAAAGAGAATACTACCATCAATCTCTCACCCCCACTCTGTAAAGGGTTTTTCGAACTCCCTTCAAAAGTTTGAGTCTGGTTTTTGAGCACCTTGTCAAAAGCTCATTGGTGGCAAGACACCTGATCAAAAAATCTGCTTTGGTTTTTGAGCACCTTATCAAAAGCTCATTGGTGCCCAGGACACCTGATCAACTCATCCTGCAGTGGATTCCTACCTAGGGTGGTAGAAGAGTGGATGTACCCAAGTTTGGGGAACCACTATATTTCCTTGTGTCTTCTGGTTCTGCTTGCTTTCACTTTTGTTTTTGGCCTTGATTTTTCTGTGCCTAGTTTTTGCATAGCTTAGTTCTGTGATTAGATTTATTTCTGCTTCCCTGCTCACACATATTACAACAATTGTTGTAAAAGTTTGTAAAAGTTTTTAAAGCACCATATACTCTATTCACCCCCCCCCCCTCTAGAGTATATCAGATCTAGTTGCACTTTCAATTGGTATCAGAGCGAGGTTTGTTAAACATACCATACCTGATTGGTTGTACAGGCTAACACCTGAACCCAAAGATCCCAAACTAGATCTGTTTTTCTTTTGTATTTTATTATTAGATTTTGTTTGCACAAATCATGGCCCAAAACAAAGATTATGCTACTACCAGACCTCCAGTGTGCAATGTGTCAAAGTTTGCACTTTGGAAGGCAAGGATTAGACTTTACATAAATTCTATTGACGAAGATATATTTAATTCTGTGTTGACAGTGTGTCCAAGACCCCCAGAGAGCACAAGTACAAATGCTGTTCCACCTCCATCAGGAACAGATGCTGACATCAAAAAATGGAAAGTAGCTGATGCCAAGGCTATGAACATACTAGCCCAGACAATGTCAGATGACATATTTCAAAAGGTAGCTGAATGTAATTCAGCCAAAGAGATTTGGGACAAGCTCTCAGAAATAGTCTCAGGCTCAGCTGATGAAAGAAAGGACAGAAGATCCCATCTCATCTCTCAATATGAGAACTTCAAGAAGGGAGAGACTGAGTCAGTGGGAGACATGTATAACAGACTAAGTCTAATTGTCAGTGAACTAAGGACATTGGACAAAGAGATTTCTCTGACAGAACTCAATGACAAGATCCTAATGTGCTTCCCCAGCACTTGGGATTCAAGAATCTGGCCAATTAAGGATGCCAGAAGTCTGAATGAGGTCACCACTGAAGCCTTGTTGGGTAAGCTCAAATCTTATGAGCTACTCATCAAGAACAGAGAGGAAGAACAGAAGGCTGCCTCACCAGCCACAAGGAAAGAGAAGACCATAGCATTAAAGGCAACTGAGGATCTGCCTGAAGATAAAGCCACAGGCAATGATGAACTACTCAGCTTGCTGGCCAAAAGATTCTACAAGATGGCCAGAAAGGACTTCAGAAGAAGATAATACAAGGAGCAGGACAAGCCAAGGTATGACAAGTCCATTAGCAACAATAAAGACATTATTTGCTTTGGTTGCAGGAAACCAGTGCACATTGTTCCTGACTGTCCAAAGAACAAGACCAAGGACAGAAGGGACAGAAAAGAAAGAAGAAAGGAGAAAGACTCCAAAAGGAATGGAAATGGCAAACCTTCTTCAAGCAAAAATAAGCATACAAGGAAAGGGTTTGTTGCTGAATCCTGGAGTGAGACAGAAGAGGAGTCAGAAGCCTCTTCCACCTCCAGTGATGATGAGGATGATGCAGAAGAAAAGGAGTTCTACATGATGGCAATCAATGCCTCACAACACAATTCAGAGGAAGAGGAGTCAGAGTCAGACTCAGAGACTCAACCTGAAGAAGATCAGGTAATTAGCTCTTTTGATTTTAGTTCAGAAGATTTTAAATCTGAATTTAAAGCACTGTGTTTAGACCTGCTAAAGTCTGAGAAAGAGATTATCTCTCTCAGAAATCAATTATCTGAACACAATGTTTTAAAGTCAGAAAACCTCAAACTCTCTCAGGAGTTGGAGAACTGTAGGGAACAGATAGCTACACTGAAAAGTGAGCTCTCTGAGGCCAAGAAGCTTGAAGAATCCCTTAATGGGAGAAGCATCAAGCTGATGGACATCACAAGCACAGTGAACTCTAGATTTAACAGTACACTGGGCTTGGGTGCCTCATCCAGCCAACCTATTGTTCTAACAACTCCCATCAAGTTTATTTCTGACAAGGGAAAGGGAGTTGTAGAGGTTGCTAGGAAAAATTCTGATCTGCCTCAGAAAACTAAGTCCCAGCAGAAATCGTCGAACGTAGATCGACGATCGCCGAATGAAGATCGACGATCGCCGAACGCAGCTCGACGATCTCAGGAAAAATCGTCGAACGCTGATCGACGATCTCAGCCAAAGTCGTCGAACGCAGGTCGACGATCTCATATACCTGACCTCAGCCATAGTCGACCGTCGAACGGAGCTCGACGATCTGACCCAAGATCGTCGAACGCAGCTCCAAGATCGTCGAACAGAGGTCAGAGCTCTGGAAACTTTTTCAAAGGCAAATCAAAATTGAATCCTAAGGGTTCTTCATCCCAAACCTTTAACCCTTATACTGAATGGATTATACCTCCAAGGAGATATCATCCTGAAGGATATAAGAGTCAACCTGGGATGTCTTTCATTTCTGATTTTAAAGGCTATCAACCTAGGCCCAAGGTAAACTGGGTCAAAAACAAGTAAATTGTCTTATGTGCAGGTGAAGACCTATCCAACATCTAACCAGCAGTGGTACTTGGATAGTGGGTGCTCTAAGCACATGACAGGGAATAAGGACAACCTCACTTCCTTTAGAGCCAAGCTTGGACCCAAAGTTATCTTTGGTGATTCCAACTTTGGACAAACTAAAGGATATGGTGCAGTCCAGATTGGTTCAGTAACCTTCAAGAAGGTAGCTTATGTAGAAGGACTGAAGCACAACCTAATTAGCATCAGTCAGCTGTGTGATGAAGGCTACCAGGTGACCTTCAGCAAAACCTTATGCAAAATCAAGTCAGAGGACAACACAACAGTGTTGACAGGTAAAAGGAAAGGTAACATCTACTTAGTAGACTTTCTTTCAACTGAAGTAGATATCTGCTTGTTTAACTCTGTCTGTAGACCAAATGTTTTATGGCATAAGAGATTAGGACACCTAAACCTTAGAACTATTGCTAGGCTATCCAAGGACAACCTTGTTAGAGGACTACCTTCTGGCCCCTACAAGAAGGAAGGACTCTGCAAGGCTTGTCAATTAGGCAAGCAAACTAAAAACAGCTTTAAGTCACTTAATAAGAGTGATTCACCTAGGATATTGTATCTGTTACACATGGATCTATTTGGACCCATCACAGTACAAAGCCTAGGAGGGAAATCCTACACTTTGGTAGTTGTAGATGTCTTCTCTAGATTCACTTGGGTGTTCTTTCTAAGGAAGAAGTCTGATAACTTTAAGTGTCTGACAGAGTTTCTCAAATGCATACATATTGAGTTCAATACTCACATTGCCCTGATCAGAAGTGATCATGGGACAGAGTTTGATTCTCTTCTTATGCAAGAGTTCTGTCAGAGTGAAGGGATCAGGCATACTTTCTCAGCTCCTAAAACTCCTCAACAAAATGGGGTAGCTGAAAGGAAAAATAGAACCCTTATTGAATCTGCCACTACATTGTTGTCAGATGCTCATCTACCTCTATCCTTTTAGGCAGAGGCAGTGAACACCTCCAACTATGTGTTTTGGAAAAAAAAAA